>LHUT01005608.1:0-12137 GCA_001412135.1 Silene latifolia subsp. alba | reverse complement strand
AATTTACTCCCACAAAATGTTCTCGAGTGAAAAATTACACCCATTTGCACTTTCAGGTGAAAAATGTTATGTTATGAACGTTTTGCCCCTGTGTAAATTCATATCTTCTTCCCCATTCCCCCCTTGTCAAACTTTCTGGGTTTGAAACATTTGTGTTTTCACATGAATTTCAATATCTATCAACCCCATACCAACCAAAATACCCAAACTAACACTTCAATTGAATGTTTTCAACTGTTAAAACAAAATAATTTTGTAACCCTCGTTCTTTACTAAACAAAAGATACCCAAAAATTTGTGCTCTTTTTCGTCAATATCACTTCTGCCATTCACCACCACCAACAACTCGCCTCGAAAACATCATAGCCACGAGCGTCGCCTCCACCACTAACACTCACCGAGTCTCCTTTCAATCACCATCACTCACTCAGTCATCTGGGTAATGTTCAATTTTGTGAAAAAATTGATTAATTGAGGAGGAATTGGGTCTGGGTAATGTTCAATTTTGTGAAATAATTGATTAATTGAGGAGAAATTGGGTTGGTGAATTGAAATTAGGGTCTAGGATTGGGTGATTTTGTTTGAAGGATGATACGATGAAGATGTTTCGATAAATCGGCTCAACTCTTGTGTTATCCACCTTGTTTCTTGGTGTGACATATTGTTGATGTTGATCTACTGGCGGTGTCGAGGAAATGCTCTAGCTTTGTCAGTAGAAAACTCAAATTGGCTGCTGAATCTTTATATTATTTCAGTCATTGTATGATAAATGAAGAAGATTGGAGGAAGTAAGGGAGTGAAGGGATGGAGTAAATGTTTAATGTGTTTAAGTGATTAATGGAGAATGATAAATGAAGAAGATGAACATAGAGAAGGGTATTTTCGTCATAAAATTAGGCTTCTAATCAGAAAATTGAATTATTGACGGAATATGTCATCGGATTGTCCAAATGGGTGCAATTTTTGACCTGAGAACATTTTATGGGAGTAAATTATTAAAAAGTTTTCATAAGGTAGTTATTTTAGAAAAGTGATATATAAAAGGGAGTAATTGTTAATTTACTCATCTTTTAATTTTGATTTAAAATTGTTAATTTGTGTTTTAAAACAAAATGAGACTTTTTAAATTTCTAAATTTAAAATCCTTAAATTAATTTTAAAGTTGATTTCAAGGTTTTATGTCGTGTTTTAAATCGGAATTTTAAATTGGTAAGAAAAATCAATTTTTACGACAGTTTTAGTGCGTGTTTTCGAGCTAGTTTCTTAGTCGATTTGGGTCCAATTTTTGAGGTGATTTCAATCCCATACATTACCCCTATAACCCAGGCTCGAATCCCCATGACAACACCCACGCTCTTTCCCTTCTCTTAACCCCTCATCCAAGCCACAAAATATCTCGCACAAGTCCTTGCCAATGTGAGATAGAATTGTATTGAATAATTAATAATGTACAATACATGAGCTTATATACTAGAGCCTAATAGCTAGGGTTACAAGGATTAGGAAACTAATGATACGGAAAGATAATACAAAGATATGTGCTTGGAGTTTAAGTAACCAATAATATATACAATAGAATATATAGGATATTATGTTGTATATTCCTTAATAGCCAAAACCGAGCCAAATTCCTTCCATAAACCGAGACATCCTTACTTACCAAAAATCGAGTTTATGTTTATACACAAAACTTCCATCTTTTGTCCATGATAAACCGACCTAAACCTAGCATTTTCTCTCCTATAAATATTGCCCTACCCTCACCATTCATGGGGACGAATTACACAGCAAATACACACGAAAAATCAGAGAGAAACACACGAAAACAGCCCCAAAAACCCGAAAAACCAGAGTAGTAACATCACCTTCGAAAATCACCATTAACCATGATAAAACCTCCATTATTCCTTCACAAATTCATCATATGCCATATACACAAACCCAAAAATCATTCAAAACCTTCACCCACGAGTTTTAGTAAAGATTTGAGCATTAAGTTGCTCGAATAGTTACTTTCGCTCCTATTTCGCGCTGCTCATGTTATCGCTCATTTTCAGTCATTTCAAAATAGTTTTCACTTCTGTTTTTTCCTAAATATCAAAACTTTGGAGTCCCACGATTCCAAAACATCTTTCGGATCAAATTTTTATTGAGAACCTGTGGTGACGATTTGACAACTGCTGCGCGAGAGGTATAAAACCGCGAATTTGCCTTTTTAAAATCAACTTTGAAAATCGAAACTTTGTCTTATTTGAAAACCGTCGAAGACATACCTTCATCCAAACCTACATTCATCGACTCGGAGCGGAGTCCTTCATACATTTCATACATGGAAGTTGAGGGTGAACAAATTCTCATCTCTCTCGTTTACTCGATTTTTTCATTGTACGTAAATCATGTTTGTGTTTAATTAATTTGTTACAGTGTAGATAATTAGTTAATTTATGTTATTTATGCATGCAATGAACTAAGGAATAAATTTAAATTAATTAATTAATTAATTTGACTAGGATATGGAATATTAATTAGTTTATTTACGTTTGATTTTAATTCTAATATTTATTGCAATTATTATGTATCCTAACCTTAACCGTTTGCTAATATTTGTCCCGCTTGAGTAAGAAATACTCTTTTATCTTCTTCGTTTGTTTATTTGCTAGAATAGCTCAATCAATCTCACATGCTAAAGCAACTTTGACGAATTAGAATAATTCTTGCATTTAAATGACATAGGAACAAATTCACATGTTAGGGTTAAAACATTGTTTGAATTTCAACAAATATAATTCATTCGACTNTTTTTCTAAGTAGAGGCCGTCATTGCGACGGACGGAGTTAGGTGTCTTATTAACGGACTTCCTAACACGTACCCACACCCGAACCTTTTTCTCTAAAACGGTTTCCGAGTTTTCCTTAAAACTTGGTTGCGACTCTTTTTTCAAAACCCCCGTGATTATCAAATTCCCACATCCACACACACCCAGATTTTGGTTTGCTATGAAGCTAAGAAGAATTGAAGAGCTAAATGGAGATGAAGATGTACCTTAACCAGAAAACAATGAAGAAAAGCAAAAAAGAATAGTAAGGGAAGACAAAGAAGATTGAGTTTTAGGAGAGTTAAGTTTAACCGGGGAATGGTAGTTTGTGCATTAAAAACAACATATTAAGAGGGAAATTTTAATTTGTCGACTTTAAAAGGTTTTTCCGGCCATTTTGGTAGTAATACTAGGTCGGAGTCATTATGTTGGTAGTGATTATGTAAATTTTTTTTTTTTTATGTTGGTAGTAATTATGATTTTTTTTGGTACATGTTGCTAGTGCCTATAAAAAAGAAGATTTATGTTGATACTGCTTATCAATTCATCAATTTAATCTTATACAAAATAAAATTTTAAACGATACATGTAGGTAGCCTGGATGGGACCGGACACCAAAACTACTACTCCGTATGATACTGTTTGCAAAATTGTATACACTATCGAGTATAAGGTATTGCTTAGACCTGGCAAAAGCAACCCGACTCGATTGACCCGGCCCGAAAAGACTGACCCGAGCTGTGAAATTAACCCGAACAACATCACCCGAATGTGATCCGAAACCCGAATTGGCCCGACCCAACCCGGCCCAAAAATGACCCTAGTTTTGTTGACCCATAACTTGCCCAACCTGATAATGATGATCTGAAACCACTCAACCCGAATATGACGCAACAAAACATAACCCTGATTGAAGTGAAAGACTTGAAATGCCTTTTTCTCTCTTATTCGTTGACCCGAAAATGACCCGACCCGCTTGACCCAAAACACAGCCGACCAACAAACCCAAAACAGATCCTAAACCCGAAATGACTCGACCCGAATTAACCCGGAATCATTAAGAGACCCGAACTGACATGAACTGTATTACCTCAGATTTTACATGTTTTGGAGCATATATGTATTTTTTGTGTGCTTATTTTCTCAAACTTTATTTGTTTTTGAACATATGTGTATTTTTTCTTCTGAGCTTATTAAGTTTATAAGTTAGATTTTTTTTTTCCAGTCAAAAATCGAATTTACATGTATGTAATGTTTTTGAGTTCTATTATAATTTTTTCAATTTAATATCTAAATCTCAGAAAGTTTATGGTGAAAATTATAATTTTTAAAATAAAATTCAAAAACTTTATTATATTGTAGTAATCCCGTATCCCTTCTCCATTCGAAAATTAAAAACCTCTTCCTCGATCAGAAGTTGGTCTCTCCTCTTTCCCACGCTCCTATCCTTTCTACTGCTGTTTCACCATCAATTTCTCCTCACTCTTCATTACGCATCAGCTAGAAGAAATTTCAATTAAACGAATTCCAGTTGGTTTTTGTAAATTGATCATTGTTTCATCTAATTTACGGTAAGTTTTCCAGCTCTTCAATTTCTTGTATGAAAGGGTCTCACAATAAGCTTATCTTGGGACGGTTTCGCATGAGACTTACTCTTCACTATTTTCTTCTGAACGGAACACACAATAATTTTATTTGGTGACAATCACAGTAACAAGTAGAAGTGGAATTTGAAGAAGAAATCTCATTGGTATTGATATGGGAGGATGGACGGAGGCAGAAAAAGAGACGAAAATGGAGACGGAGACGGAGATTCTCCTTTCCGCGGCCTAGTAATATGCGTCACTGGACTCTCCAAAGGTCAATTTATCATACATCCGACCTCTCTTTACCCCGCAACTTTGGGGTAATGCTTGTTAAGGATACGTAATCAAATATCTTTGTAAATATCTTCGTATATATTTTTAGTTATCTTGTATAGGTGTATTCCATATCTTGTATTATTTCCGTATCTTGTATTATAGCTAGCTTGCTTATCAAGGCTTAGGGTTGTATATATACATCGTATGTTATGTTAATAATAATCATCCAATTCATAATCAATTCTCTACATGGTATCGAGCCTTGCATCCTAGGCCGTTATCTCTCTCGTTTTTTTTTTTCGACCTAAACTCTCATGGCATCCTCCGGTGTTTCCTTCCCAAATCCCCATGAGCCCTTGGCTCCTTTCATCCTCATCAATTTTACCTCTTGCACTCAGCTAACCTCCAAAACCTATCGCACCTGGAAAACGCAGGTTGCTGATCTCCTTATTGGCTTCGATCTACTTAAGTTTGTCGATGGTTCATTCCATGCCCCTACTGCTACGGTCACCGCGGATTCTAAAACCAAACCTAATCCGCTCTATGCTTCGTGGAAGCGCCAAGACAGCCTTCTCAAAGGAGCGCTGCTTGGAACGCTTCATCCTGATGTCTCTCCTTTGGTGCTCAAGGCCACTACTTCTCGCGAAGTATGGTCCATTCTTGAGACGACCTATGCTAACCCCTCTAGGAGTCATCTTCTCCAAATCAAGAATCGATTTGAAAGCATCACCAAATCTGACCGCTCCATATCCGAATACATGTATGACATTACTGCTTGTGTTAACGAACTTGCCCTCCTTGGCAAAACTCTTGACATTGAAGATGTTGTGGACAAGGTCCTTCGTGGCCTTGACTACAAAACATACAAACCTGTCATTAGGCGGTTCGTGCTCGCCACACTCCAATCACCCTTGAAGCTCTCCACGAAAAGCTTCTGAACCATGAACTAAACCTTGCCCTTCTTCTTGCTGCTTCGTCCTCTCCTCTGCCTGCAACTGTCCATGCTGCCTCCTATCGTCCCTCTTACAACCGTAACACTTCCTTCACTCCTGCTCCATCCAAAGCTGCTGGTATCCTACCCACTCCCACCCCAACAACTAATTTCCGAGGTACGTGCCAATGGTGTCGTCACTCGGGTCATTATCTTTCCAACTGTGTTGACTTTAAAAACAAATTCCCTCACATTACCTTTCCCCAACCCCCTGCTCGTTCCCGCCAGCAGCGTCCCCAGGTCCACACTGCTATGGCCTCCTCCTCTACCTCTCCCTCCTCCTATTTACTAGACAGCGGAGCCACTCATCACGTCACCAACGACCTGTCTACTCTCTCCCTTCACTCTCCATATGACGGTAATGATGAGCTTATTATTGGGGATGGCTCTTCTTTACCAATATCCCACATAGGTTCTTTCTCTATCTCACTTTCTTCCACTGTCACTTTGCAATTCTTTGATGATATCGTGGTTGTTGGTCCGTGTCTTGAGTCCTTAGATCGTTTTATTGCTCATATTACGTCTCGTTTCTCGCTCAAGGACTTAGGTCCTCTATCCTATTTGCTTGGTGTCGAAGTCCGTCCTATGGTGTCTGGTCTTTTCTTGTCACAAACAAAGTATATTTATGACTTACTTGACCGTCATAAAATGTTGGAAGCTAAGCCATCTCCTACTCCTTTGGCGTCTGATTGCTTGCTTCTAAAGGATGTGGGTGACTTAATTTCTAATCCTTCTGATTATCGTACTATTGTTGGGAGTCTTCAGTACTTGTCCTTGACTCGTCCTGATATATCTTTTGCGGTAAACAAGTTAGCCCAGTTTATGCAATCACCTCGTCTACCTCATTGGGTTGCCTTGAAGCGTCTTCTCCGTTATTTAAAGGGGTCCATTTCTCACGGTATTATGCTACATCGCTTCAGTCCTCCGCTCCTTCATGCTTTTTGTGACGCCGATTGGGGCGGTGACAAGAATGATTATATGTCTACAACCAGTTATCTTCTCTACCTTGGTCGCAATCCCATTTCCTGGTCCTCTAAGAAGCAACGTGTTGTCTCTCTTTCTTCTACGGAGGCCGAGTTTCGCGCTATTGCTAATGCTACTTCGGAAATTGCTTGGGTACAGTCTCTTCTTCACGAGCTTGGTATGTCTCCTCCTGATCCTCCAGTTGTTTCCTCTGATAATCTCAGTGCTACGCATTATTCTGCCAATCCCGTGTTCCACTCCCGCATGAAGCATCTTGCCTTGGCATTTCACTTTGTACGTGAGAGGGTGCAACAGGGTACCTTACGAGTTCAGCACATTTCCGGCATTGATCAATTGGCTGATGCCTTGACCAAGCCTCTTGCTCGGTTGCGTTTTTCCTCTTTGGTTTCCAAGATTGGTCTTGTCCAAGGACAGTCCATCTTGCGGGATCATGTTAAGGATACGTAATCAAATATCTTTGTAAATATCTTTGTATATATTTTTAGTTATCTTGTATAGGTGTATTCCATATCTTGTATTATTTCCGTATCTTTTATTATAGCTAGCTTGCTTATCAAGGCGTAGGGTTGTATATATACATCGTATGTTATGTTAATAATAATCATCCAATTCATAATCAATTCTCTACAATGCTGTCGTCTATTCTAATCTGTTTCTGGATTTCAAAATTGCAGAAGCGAGGGAACAAGTGATGGAAGCCACTGAGAGATTAGGTGGTACTTATAGCCCCACTCTGCATCCTAAGTCCACCCATTTACTCGTCCACATATCCTTTTTCCGGTTTATGAAATGGAGATGTCTATTTCCTCCCTCATATTGTTTCATTTAATATTCTACCGAGTATTTCACCCCCGCCTCATCTTCCATTGTTTGAAATTGGCTTAAAGGAAATGGGAAGAAATGGAGACGATCCAAATTGGAATGAATTCGCCTATTCTCTCTTTTTGTGTCCTCTTCACTTTCTCCTTACAGTGACCGTATTTGAGGCGAGAATAGGCTGCAAAAATTATACCCAACCAAGATTCAATACTATGTTGTTGTGTCCTCTTCACTTTCTCCTTACAGTTTTCGAGGATGCAAACTAGAACATGCACTAAACCATGGCTTCAGAATTGGCCTTTTTGTTGTTACTGTCCGATGGTTTGTTGACAGTGTCGCCTTATGCGGTAAGACCTTGTCCCATTCTTGCCTCATTATTTGTATTGTAAGGAACAAAGATAAAATACTACGGAGTACATAATGAGGAATCGGGCATCCATTGTTGTAGGTTATGTTAGACGTGCAAGTCTTTTTTATGCAAGATTACTCTGGCCCTTGCTTATACATGATATAATAGCTTTAAGTCAGAAGTCATAACCACATGACTGATAGATACAGCCGCTTTAATTTTTTCAGCAAGGTTGCATGAATCACCATACTCAGTCTGCAATTCTGGAAAATTGGGCATGGAAATGGGAGACTGGTTCACTAATTCAGCTTCAGATTATGATTCTTGTTTTCCAATCAGGCTGAATGTACCCAAAAAACCCTCACAAAAAATAGGAGAAATGCAGCGGAATTCAGAAGGAAACTTTGAAGTTCTCAAACATTCTTATTTATTAGGCCGTTCAGTTTACATTGATTCTGACGTTTCCAATGAACTTCATAGTAAGGTATGTTGCATATTTTGACGGTTAATTATTACTTCAAAGTTTTTTATAAATAGGAGAAAAGTTTTGAAAGCTGCCACCTGTCTCTTTTGCTTACTTGATTTTGCAAGAAAGTTCTTTCTAGCTTTTGAAAAAAAAAAAAACATCTGTTGGCCACCTTCATCTTTTGAGCCCATGAATGTGTTTCATTCGTCTATCCATGGGAATAAATTTTGCTTTTTGTAGCTCAAATGCTCGCTATTATTTATCAGGTGGTTGATGTGGCTGCTCAAGAGGGTGCAGTGCTTCTCAACCAGTGGTTTGTTGGATGCGGTGCAAACTATATAGTTTGCGAGGGGTCTTCCATTCAAAAATATCTCGGCCACTGTGATAACATTGTCAGTGTATGTAGTTTTGCTTGGGCTTTTTATTGTTTTGTAGACTATTGAGTCCTTGCATGCCGTGTCTTGTTTCCCTGCTTTATTTCATTTCTGTTTTATCTGTAACAGCCCATATGGTTTCTAAAAACATCAAAAGAGAGATCTGTGCTACGCTTTGTAGGTCTGTCTGCTGATCTGGCTTGGGAGACTGGACTGATGCTTAAAAATCTCCAAGAACAGGTATGCTGTTGTCTGTAACTTGTTAAATGTATTGTTTTTTAGTGTAATCAAGGCTGGGATTGAAAGATGGTAATCCGTTGATTTCCATTGATTGTCAAAGTCAGTTGATATACACAAAGATATCAGCTTACCTATTCCCTAAAATACAAGATAACATGTGTCTACAAATATAACAACATTTGACTTATATACATTCTAGAATATTCACATTATCACATATTCTATTAGGGATAAGTTTTCCTGGATTACCTTTTTGTGCCTTTCGTCCTGAAGAGGGTACTTCTGGCTTTTTCATGATTTGTATTGTGGTCTCATTTGGCACTTCATTTGTGTGCTGCTCAAGACATTTTTTAGTGTGTTTCAATAATGTGCAGTGAAAAAGAAACCTGAATGACAAACTCAGATAATGGTACTTCTCACCATGGTTGTAAGTCTGGCCGCAACAGCAGATCGTGGTGGCTGTGTAATGTATCAGCCACATCAATGGCGGCTATGGTGCAGCGATTGAAATTAGGGGGTAATGACTGAGATAATGGTACCACGACCGGTTAAGGCGATCATGACTGCAAACGATCTTTAGTACTATAGTTTTTGCTTAGAGAAGTTGTTGGTCACTCATAGGATTATGTTCGGCAAACTGGTGTGTGTTTTGCTTCACTTTGTCAACGAACCAGAGCAGACTTGGACGCATATTCATAAAGCTAAGTACTTTAAATTGGTAAAAGGATTTGTTGAATAGACTTGAACTAACCTCCCAACCAGGCTGATAAGAAAGCTTTGTTGGGCCCACCTAACACCGTGGTCGGTGTGGACCTAGCCATGGCTGGTGTGGAGTCTGTGGACCTAGCCATGGCCACTCAGATCCTGAGATCTTGATGGCCATTACTATCAGGTTTTTGGCGTTGAAGAGTGTAATCATTATTAATTGGTTTTTCTGTTAGAAGTTACCTAACATTTATACCATTTTCCATGCATGTACCTAAATTTTTTTCCTATAGCCTCGCCATAGGTACCAAACATTTGCTTTTAGTTTGTCTACAAATACCAAATGCCAGTTTTCGTAAAAAAAAAAATTAAAGATTTTGTCTTGAATTAACGGGTTACATAAGCTTTCGTGTTTCTCTCTTGCTCTCCAAGGGCTAGGATCAAGGGTCGGTCGAGTCCTTTTTCCATCGTTGATAAAAGATTGAAACTCATTGATCTTAGCTGCCAATTTATAATATCCACCGATAGTTTGTTCTCTAGTCATCTCCTTCCACTATAAGCATCATTATCCCGCAACATTAAGAGTATTCATTATTCCTCTTTTCCCTGTTATTATTAAAGAACTTTATTATCAATTTACTCAAGTCTTAGTTTTTTTTCAATTTATTTTAATCGTTGTTTGTGTTTACGTCCCTATGTCTGTCAATGAATTGTAAAACTCGCATGCCACAAACCTTCTGGTTGCATTTTGACGTGTTCATAATGGTTTCAACTTTCAAAGTGGCTGAAATCCATAATTACATTCTTTGTGTTAAAGATGAACAATTAGTGGATCATCTTTTCTTCGTTTACAAAAGCACACCTTGAACACGCTTAAGTCTAAGGCTTAGTGAAGCACTAGCCAAAACGCCTCGGTACACCTTGTAGGCAAGGCGTAGCCAACAAGGTGCACCACTTAAATGAACAAGTAAAATAAAAACTAAAAACAATCCTTACTCCCAGTGGATCTTCAAAGATGGCCTCACATCACCACCAACCGGCGACTACCTCCACTCACAGTGACCTTATATCACTGGCCACTGCCGTGACTTACGTCGATCATCCACCACTTGGTTTACTTCCTGGTTCTCCACCGCGGTCAGCCGGTCACTCCTCTCTCCCCACATCATTCTGTGTCCTTCCTTACAACCACCACCCCTTTGTTATGGCTACCCGTACCCTAGACCACCATTCACTCCTCCTCACTTTGCACAACCATGGAAACACCGCATAACTGCTTTGTTAGTACCAAATAAAAAGTAACCAACATAAATGTCAAAAATAACCTTCATAATTCATTTGGAAAATCATGGTGTTATTTTTGACGAAGAATTAAGAGCATGTTTGGCCAATTTTTTAGAACATAGTTTTTGTTTTTCAAAAGTGATTTTCCAAAAACTCCTTTTCTAGAAATTTGGGTGTGTTTGGTTAAACTTATAATAAAAGTGCTTTTGATAACTTTTTAATGTTTGGCCTAACTTGATTAAAAAGGTCATTTTAACACACTAAAAATTAATACGTATAAATAGAGTAAGGTTATAAAAACACATTATAATTACCAAATTCTTACTTAAGACGGGTGTATCCGTCTTAGGCCTGAGTCGAGTCAAGTAATTAGAATAAGACAAAAATAGAATGTATGGGAAAATGCGAAAGATTTATCTTATATGTTCAAATAGTATGATAGTTGACCCGTTCTAATGTTAAGACGGAGAAATAAAAGAATATGGAGTAT
Source organism: Silene latifolia subsp. alba (assembly GCA_001412135.1). Lineage (NCBI taxonomy): Eukaryota > Viridiplantae > Streptophyta > Magnoliopsida > Caryophyllales > Caryophyllaceae > Silene > Silene latifolia. Next base: position 757 of record LHUT01005608.1, on the reverse strand, counting down.
AAGAAATAGTAGCTTATAATCTGGACATCTTCATATACTAATGGGCTAATAGCCCAATGAGTGAATTCGTATAATTTTCTTCAAAATTGTACTGTAGTATGAGATCATAAAACAGATTTTACTGAGGAGGTTTGCTAGGATTTTGCAATCAGACGGTTAAAAGGAAATAAGAAGCAGAAGTAGAAACAGAAGTAGCTATTTGCTGCTTCTATTTCTAGGGGTCAAATTTGATGTTGGGGCTTAAAAAAAGTAGTTTTAGTTTTTCTAAAAATTGGTGTTTGTCCTAGTTTGTGTTTATGTAGTGAAAAAACACTTTTAAAAGTGTGGCCAAACGCATACTAAGTTAGGTTTCAAATAGACTAGTTGCATCATATATCTCGCTAATACAAATGTCTTTCACATGCTTAAGTCCTTCATAATTTGAGTTTTATTTTCACCAGAGAAAATAGAATAGCAGATCTGGAAATACCGAGAGTAGAAAATGTCATTTCTTAGTCAGAGATCACTCAAGAAGTCGACTTTGACTAAAACTTGCCGCTGTGATGAAGTAGTGGTTGTAGCTGTAACTTGTTGGAAGAAACAGGACGTCGCATGAAAAGGGTTACTTTTGAAGAAGTGTCGTGTTAGTTTTTTAACATTTATGTTACTTTTTTATTGCGCGGGAAGTGACGATTACAGAGTGCATTTCCGGTGTCGGAGCTCTTGCGCTAGAGAACGTTAATGGGTGGTTGGCGGGAGGTAAGTGAGTTAGTGATGG
>LHUT01005606.1:0-12613 GCA_001412135.1 Silene latifolia subsp. alba | reverse complement strand
GATTTTAAAATCCCTAAGTTTGCCTTGACTTTCCATTACATTTTCGTCTTCCTTTTTGTTTTTCATTTTCCTTTTTTTTTATTCGCATTTTGAGGCGTGCGTTCACTCATAAACGGTTCAGAAGGATGATTTATGTCAGCCGACCCCAAATCATTTTGGGATTAAGGCTATGATGTTGTTGTAATGTAAGCGGCTCCTATTAGACCACGTTAACTCTAGCCTGTCTCTATCACATAGCCTCTCTCGCTATTTTCGCGCGTTTCTGCAAATTCAACTGTTTATACTCTCTATAAAGTATGAACATCATCATCATCATCATCATCATCATCATCATCACTCTCATATGCAAGTTTTCAACCTTCAAAAAAAATGACAGCATTTAATATCCTTCGCCGTTCACGATATTCCCTTCTTCGTAATTCCCCCAAATTCAACCTTATTCTCCCCTCACTAAACCCTAATTTTTCCCGCCATTTTCATTCAGATGATTCAATTACCCCTAATTCATCACCCGAATCGCCTTCCAACGACATCGATAGGGTATCCGAACAGAATTCCTCACCCCAAGAACCGATTTCTGAACCTAGTGCTAGGGTTTGTTCAATTAAACCTGTAACTAGTGATGGTAAAGTGGCCGTGGGTGTGGATAATCGGGCCACGTTGTGGTCGGATTTGGTGAAGAGTTTTTTACCGTTTTCGGTGTCGGAAAATGAGGGCGGTAAATTTAATCGGAGTGTTAATGAGTCTGAGGTTTCTGATAAAGTGATCAAAAGTTCGTGGTTGCCTGACCAAAGCGTTGGCCAAAATGAGCCGGTTAGCTTAGATGATGTGAATCCAGAGATTAATCATTCCGATCAGCGTATTCGATTGTAAGTTGTCTGTTTGGTTGCTACTTAATTTTAGTTCAAGTCGGATTTTATAAGTTCAGTTCAGTTCAAATAGTTCGAGTCTAGAAGAATTGACAAGAATCAATATCATATTTTTTTGTTTGTTTGTTAATTTTATGTCTGATTTGATTAATTGATTGCCTTCATTAGGTGTTGTTAGGCTGCGAGTCAATTATCGCGGTTTTTTGGTGCATTACTGCATTGCTAGCAGCCTAATTAGTTAGGTTTAACAGTTAGATTGGATAATAACCCCAAATTTTGCTTAATGCTGAGAATGAGGGCTGAAATTTGACTGTTTTTCAGGCCTGGCTTGGTCGGAGCAGAAGTTAATACGGTGCTTGGTGGTGGTGTTGTGCTAGGTATAAATCGAGTGTCCAGTTATGCTATGTTGCATCATATGTATCGTTGACTGTTATTCCGTACTAATGTTGTATTCTAGCATGATATGCTCATGGGGTGAAGAAAGTTTGAGCCTTTGACAATGCTGTAATACCTGAATGAAGGGGGATTTAGAGGTTTTTGAATTTTAGTTTTCTTCTACTCGCGGTAATGGTACTTTAGTGCCTAAATAGTTGGCTCATGTTTCCGAGTATAAGTACTTTTCTGGTTGTTTTCATTGTCCTACATATTCTCTGCAATTTAATTAATTGAATGTGGAGTCCTTGTTAATGATTAAGATTATGTCTTGCAAAGATAGAAATTATGGTTGCACTACAAGAATTAATGCTTCGGGCGACTTGACTAAAACTTTGATCAAAGTAAGGAGTATAGACATAAGAATGCTCATGCTACTTGCTTATTAAAGTATCACTGTGAGGCGAAGGACTAGTGCAATTATCGTCATCCCCATTACTCACTTGACTAAAATTGTTTGCTCATGTCTCGTTTTTCCTTTCCTAGAGAAATCTTGAATTATCCTAAAGATTTTCACATGACATTTACATTGCTATATTTTTATTTCTCTCGCTTTCTACGAGCTTTACATTAATTTGCAGTTACCCAAGAAGAGCTTGCTCAGAATGTAGTACACACTCTTGTAACAAAATTTCTTTTTGGTTGTTATAGGTTCTATGATTTTTGTTGGTGGGAATCCTGGTGTGGGCAAGAGTACATTGGCATTACAAGTAATTTCACGTTTTATCAAATTAAACCTGCTTAAGTAGTCTCTCTAGGTACATTTCGCTTGAGTGCTGCAATATTGCGTGTTTCACTAACATGTGCTTCAAAATGAAGATGGCTGCACTTATAGCGGAAAGCTGTGACGTTGGAGGATCAGGGCCTGTGTCCTACATATGTGGTGAAGAGGTTAGTACAGTAGAAGCAACTTTACCTTTAACTATTATATTGCTGTAAATGCTGCGAAAGTTTAGCACCTACTATGTTGGTGGGCAAGAATATATCACCCATCTCGGGAAAAGACATAATGCTAAAGTAATGTTTGGTTTACAAAGGAGTAAGGGATATTCATGGCATTAAACCTCGGTTTCAATCGCGATTTTAGAATCGATAGCCATGCTTTCATTTCAATCATGCACGAAGTCACGGTAACCTTCAAGACTTTTAAAACAGTCGAGATGCGGTATTATAGCTCGGATTTGTTACCATGGAAATATAACCTTTTCAGGAGTCGTGAAGGTGTTTTAGATGTTAGAAAATTAATACCACAGTAACAGATTTAAATGAACTAAGAAATTTTGTTTACCTTTAGAACATAAGCTTCCAACCTGTGGTAGGAGGAATAGGCAAGTGCGGCATTAGTCCAAACGCCCTGGTGCACCTTAAGTATGCCTTATCAACAAGGCGTAGCGAGGCACACTACTATGCAATTATATATTATTTCTCTCACTTTTAGTATACCCTTCTCTTGGGCAGATTATCCCTAGTGCTCACTCCCTTGCATATTAACCCTCTTGAAAATATTCAGACAAGCAAATATTGCACAGATCTTGAAAATAGTAATTTGTTTAAAAGAACGATGCATCTCGTGTCACAGAGGTGCGTGCTTTCGCTTCACGTCTTTTAAACTACGGGCAGAATATACACTGTCCAATTTTGGGCAACCGACTGTAGACTTGGGCATTTGATAGGGAAGCTTGGTGATTTCTGGATCATGTCCTGGTTACTGTAAGTTGATAAACCATTCAAGAAGCTAAGCAATCTATTATAATTTATAGCAATGAGAAACTACTTACAAACTTTTTTAACTCATTTTAAGAATGAACACATTGTCAGGCGAAATGAAAACCCACTCCAGGGACCTAAAAGTGTTCAAGATAGTTAGCAACTCAAGTCCTCCTGCATAGAGAGAAAATTCTTGAGCATATACGAGTGAGAACTTAATTACCCGTCCAACTTGTTTAGACATATCAAGTATTGCTGTTCTTTACAAATACTTTACACATGAATTACGATATGTTCTATATGATAGCCTTTCATTTTTGGTTTCCACCTTTTGACAGCATCTCTAACTTTGGATTTATAAATGACTCTGTGAAACCTTCTTTGTTTTGATTGCTTGAAGTCCTGAACCATCAATGACAAGATGGCAATTTTTGTTCTGTCTCTAGAATGTTCAGCAAATCAGAGATAGAGCAGATCGTCTGAGCATCAATACGAAGGACCTTTTTGTTTACCGAAGCACTGATGTTGAGGTTGGTTAGAGATTTTTGTTATCTGTACTTATGCTTATGTCTCAACTGTTACCTTCGGACTTCCTTTTACTCTAGCAGTAAGTTTGCTGCATTAACATGCCTTTTTTCCATGGATGTTTTAATTGTCAAGTTCTTTTAACAGTTTGCTATAAGTTATCAGGTCATTTCTTTTCCCCAAAAATAGAGATGTTCATACTCTTTGCATGCTTCGAAGTTAACAAAAAGTCCCATGTCCGCGTAATTTGTTACACTTACTGTTTTTCGTATCAGCTGTTTTATTGATGGCAATATTGGTATACGGAATTGCTTGAAACACAGGCTCAGTGGGTTTATATTATATCCCCTGGTCCACAGTTGAAAAGCCTGAGATATTCCTCTTTTAACGCAGGATGTTTTAGAAAAGATGCGGCTTCTTTCCCCACGTGCTGTGGTGGTTGATTCCATTCAAACTATGTATCTGAAGGGAGTGATTGGAAAGTGTGGAGGGTTGGCGCAGGTATGTTTAGGAATCGAAACACTGGAAACATTGCTTAACTATCCTTATTTTCAGGTCTGACTTCATGACTATTTAAGTTGGGCCTCTTCTCCTTCCTACTCCTACCTTATTCTTAATGTCCTGAATAGTGAGGTTTCTCTAAGTATAATAACAATGAATATGGTTGTTCGAACACTAAAACATGGCTTCGTCTTACTTGTGTCCTGTTGCAGCTGAAGGAATGTACATTTAAATTGCTTCATTTTGCAAAGCAGACAAATATCCCTGTTATATCGGTAAGAATGGGTTATGATAGTGTCACATTGTTTTCTGCCTTATCTGCTTTATTGATTATCTAGTAGGACGCCAAATATATTTCCATATGAATCATTATTGTAAGCCCATTGTCGGCAAAAAAAAAAAAAAATTAAATCTCTACAAAGAGGACCAGGAGCTTTTCAAACTAGGATTGTCTTTTTGGTCATGCATTACACTGCAGTCTGCTTCGTAGATGGCATATAGTGGTCCTGTCTTTTAATTAACATATCCTCTAAAAACCTGTTTCTTATGTTGCATCCAATTGTCGCATAGTCAGAAGGCACGGTCTCAGAGTCATACGAATGAGAAGTGTTAAGATTTAAGAAGCATACTAGAGGTACAACTTGGTTGTGAATTGTGATGATCATAATTGATTTATCAAACAATGAAGTTGCCAGAAGTGCCATGTTTGGTATCCCACACAATCGTTCTATTATCAAACAAGTAAGCTGTCAAAAACACCATTGTCGGCGTCCCCAATGTAGAACAATTTGTTGAAACACCGCAAGCTGGCTGAATTGTACACCCACGTGGCACAAAAGTAGTCTTAGAATGTTTATGAATTGGTGTTTAAAATGTCGACTAATTTTGACTCCATTGCTTTGGGCTGTACCAAACTGATCGAATTTGAAGGCTGTAATACACGCATTAGAGTTTAGACGACATCATAGCCGATCCGTACCTTTTCTCACAATAATATCTTTCTCTGCAACAGACTGGGCATGTGAACAAATCTGGAGTTCTTGCAGGACCGCGTACTTTGGATCACATTGTTGACACAGTTTTATATTTGGATGTAAATTTTCCCTTGTTACCTCTTAAAATTATTGATGCTTTTTCCCCTTACTGCCTTATTCTTTCCTTTTTTTTTTGTTTTTCATTTTATTGCCGAAACTTCTGAAAATGGTTTAATAGTCTCAAATCAGTATAACTGGACAAAGGGATTCAAGTATTTAGTTTGTTATCATACCATAGGTTAGGCGTTGAACCCTTCAATTCAACGGTTAATAGTGGTTTACTTGTGACCTAGTTTTTTAATAGTCTACATTGTAAGGTTACTGAAAGCCATGGAACCTATTGATTTGTGGTTATTAAGGTTGATCTTACACGACAGACCGATATCTCAACTCTTACCACCACAAGGAGTTGCAATTTTCTGTTCATTTTTAAATTCATCTTTTTCTTGGTTGCGAAAATAGCTTGGGTATACGATCAAGAAAACTCAAGCAGTAAAATAGGGTACATGTATGCAGCTGATGTTTTCACCTGTCCTTGCCTAGTGATAGTTGTTATACACATACATTCTGTGATGTTCCTGCGAATAAGCAATGCATCGGCTAGACATTATTAAATCTTACCTTGTTCCTAATGTGGTGATTCAGGGAGAAAAGCATTCATCACGTAGAATTCTCCGCTCTGAGAAAAACCGTTTTGGTTCCATTGATGAGGTAATACATAATTTTTTTAGACCCCGCTTGAGTCCTCTGATTTTTAAGTACTTGTTTCGACTATTATGAATCCTTGTGTGGCTTTAGGCTGTTCCATTGTCCATATTCGACCAAACATTTCATATTTGAATCACGGCATCTTATTTTATTGTCATTACTTTCTCACATTCTAATATTTGGTCTGTGACTTTATCTGCATTTACTTGGATATACCTTCATAATTTTCGCACATTCTAGTATTTATCAGCCACTAACCTTTACGTAGACATGACAAAAGTGACCCAACCTATTGGTCTGACTAAAACTCCAAATCAACAACCTAAATTAAACTCAAACCCGAATTGACTCGCAGTAAAATTGGCCAGAGTGCCAGACCCATAATAACCTTTTTGAAACAAAATTCTAAATAGCAACAACATGAAATGGAATAGACTCGTAAACTTTTTTACGAAAATGATCCAGACCTGATCTGAAATTACTTATACAGTTAATGACCTGAATAGCTTACCAAAAATAACCCGAACCTGTTATGACCCGACTTGAATTTCCCATTTGCCAGGTCTAGACTTTATGGTCTTACTAGCTTCTGTCTTTCTTAACCCCCAGCCTACTCTTTGTGGAGAGGGGAACATTTGTTAATTGATCTAAATATTCCTGCTTATATCTTACAGTAATTCATAGTTTCATACAGGCTATCTCAGTGCAAATTTACTGCAGAGATTTTCATATGGCTAATTGGGTTACACTAGAATTGTTAATTGTAAAACGTCTATGAGATTGAAGAGAAACATAGCATTTTGATTCCATGAATAGTAGCTTGCGAGCGTTTGTATCTTCAACGTGAGATACATTTATTATTGTTTCTCATTTTACAAATTAGTACCATTTATATGCTTCTCCTTGATTTTTGGATTGTTTTTCTCCTTGACCATATTGCTTCATAGCAACGTATGGTATCATCTTTACAATGAGTTCCACATACCAATGTTAATGTTGAATGCACTGAACTTGTCGAAGACTACAACAACAAATCATTTTTATCGTCTTGATTTCATATACCTGTAGCAAGTTGTGCTGCTTGATTATTCACGTGTCTATTCGCTTGAATACTAATTTATCATCTTCTGGTCGCAGCTGGGAGTTTTTGAAATGTCAAACTCTGGATTGAAAGCTGTTTCAAATCCTAGTGAAATGTTTTTAACAGAAGAACATTCAGATTCCGAGCACTTTATTGGTCATGCTATCGCTGTAATCTTTCACGGACCTCAGACTCTTCTTGTTAAAGTACAGGTAAATTGCTAGATGTACTTACGCGTGGTGTGAAATATTTCCCATGACACCAATAGCAACTAAGTTATCCAGGTTTTGAAGGTTACCTTGGCCATTTTTTGAGGCCGTAATCTCAATATTATAGTGAAACGACTTAGACAAGCCTCTGATGACCAATTCTCGATTATGTCTCAAATCAAAAGATTTAGTACTATGGGTCTACCGTCTATGTGTGGCATTATTCTAGACCAATCCAACTCAATTGATTAACTGCATCCTTTGTTACTTTGACTCATCAATTTTGTGGTTATACTAGTGTCTGGCAGGACACTCAAATACTCATTGATTATTGATGAGTATGTAATCCTTACCCTAATAATATTGCCAAGTCGACATTTTTTATCTTAATGGATGCAGAAAGACTTGCACGACAGAATTGGAAAACGAGTATGGTATATGAAGTGTATAGTATGGTATAATGTCCTATTGTGTCATACAACTTTGCATTTCACTTTAAATTATCTCGCATATTACTAATCAAATTTATATTTGTAAGAGGTGTTCCTCGCACCCATGTCCTTTTTTTTTTGACAGAGTCCCTGTGTGTCAAAATTTGTGTCATGACGAGCTTGACACTTACCGAAGTTGGAGTAATATAGACCCGTAACTGTAGGAACTTGGCCTTCTATCATATCTCCAAGGAGGGATACACTAATGCCATTTGTGTCCTGTGACTCCTGTCATTTGCTTTCCCTGAGTTGCTGTTTGTTTCGTGATTATCTTATAGGCTTTATGTGTTCCTGAACTCGGTGCTAGTACGGATGTCAATGGTGTTCAACTATCCAGAGCTCGTTTTATTGCTTCGGTATGTCCTTGACCAACAGCGTAATCCAGTATATGACGTGATAATTTCTTCATTTTTATACCTGTGCTCCATACTTCTTAAACTCGATACTACGATAGTTTTTTTGTCTTATCAATATGTTCAATCAGGTTTAATCATTAGTTCAGGGCCGGAACTTTGACGTATTCTATTGTTAAGAACACGGAGTTTCGTGTTTGTGGGACTGGGTGAGCGTTCCTAAGTAGTTTGGAATAAATGTTGATAAAAGGTCAAAGTTATCGAGGTGTAGCTTATTTGACGATCTGTGATCCTTTTGTTCAGTTTCAACCTCCAAGAGTGAAAGACATTAAACTGATGTATTGTTCTTTTACTTTCAGGTTCTTAGGCAGCAAGCGAGACTAGAGCTTGAACATCATGTAATCATTTCTTTGCTTATTACTTTGTGTTAAGTTCTTTTCATTAGCATTTAGTATATTGTTTTGTACTGTAATATTACTTGAGTACTGGTTGCGAGTAAGGCCATGTACATTTGGACGTCTTCCACCTCTCCATAACTATCTGGTTGTTTGCATCCTCAAAATCCCGTCTTCCATCGCATTTATATTAATCCCGATCTGACTTGGGGGGTAATCCCATTAGGTCGATTTTGACAGACATTTTCTCATACTTTATATACTGCTATAGTAGTTACAACCTGTTAAAAATGATAATATGAAAGTAGTTGATTTTTGAGCTTAATAAAACAAACATGCAAATTTAGGGGTGTCGGACTTCTTTCTTATTCTTCTCAGAAGCTCTATAGGGAGATGATTGATAGTTTCAATACTTTAAAGACAAATTTAGGGGTGTATATTTCATCTGTAACTCTGTAAGTCATATGTACCGGTGAGCTCTAACTTTCTTGAAAAAAAAGAGATTTGAAAAAAGTAATGGGTCCAACCAAGTTAACATCGTATGACCGTAAAAGGCAGCTGCGGACAATAAATTTAGGATGGAGACAAACATATTTTTTTTCAGCGATTAAAGATTACTATAATAGGTAGTCGGTAATTTGTTAATTACTGTTTTAATCATCTCTATATCGTATCTGTACTAATATTCATATCTGTTGTTTTGCAGAGCATATCCCTGAACACAATAAATGGAGTCTCTCTGAAGGAGACTTCTGGAGATCTTGCTGTGGCGGCGGCAATTTGCAGCAGGCAAGTTATCACCTCCTATCAAGCTCATTCCTTATCAGTTATCACTATATTTAGAAAGAAATCAAATCCTTGTGTTTGATTTGGCAGCAGCTATATATTGGCAGTGTTAGAATTAATTCCCTCCAAGTATGTTGCATAAGAAACATACGTAAATGGATTTCTAACTGAATGAAACTTGCTTCATTGATCACTAGCATAAATGGTAGATGTTTCATGTAGTTATTAGTTTCTTGGAGTTATAGCTTGTCATTAGCTATAAAAGAAGATGAAAGCTACGTAGTTTTAGCATCCTCATATCCTCATATTGTGAGTGATCAATAAAATTCCTAGTGCGACTATAGTGAGGATGTAGCCAATTTGGTGAACCTCGTAAGTATTGTGTACTAGTTTACTGTTGTTTTCATTTGATTCTGAAAGTACCATTTACAAAATGTCCCTATCTTCAGCTTCATGGGTATCCCTATTCCAAATAATATGGCATTTATTGGAGAAATTGGCCTAGGTGGCGAGCTTATCACGGTAAGCATTTACAGTTTGATATTCCTCGTTTATTAAGAGTAGTTACTTGGCGCGTAATGTCACATTATTTATAGGGGTCAACTGCGAGAATTCCTCCTGTCATAATTTTTGTTGTCAGGATATGTTGTGTTCAATCTAAAGCCATTATTCAATTGCAGGTTCCGAAAATAGAAAAGAGAGTTAATACACTGGCTAAACTTGGGTACAAGACGTGTGTCGTTCCTGAGTCTGCTGTGAAAGCTCTAGAGGGTCTCAGCTCTAAAATTCAGATCATCGGATGCAAGAACTTGAAACAAGTCATTGATAAGGTGTTCAAGAAAGTAAATTGACTACAAACTTGCCCTATTTCACCATTGTAGCTCACTGTTCACTTCTTTAGATTGTAGCATTCGGTTAACTTATGTAAATATATCGTATAATTATGGCCTGATGCTGAGTGATGCATCTCAAGGTTCGTTTTGGTTCGGCAAGGGAAGATAGGGCAAGGAGGTTCCACCCCTGACAATATTTCACTGTGGTAAAATTTTGTAAATGTTTAATGTCCTCGTGTATCCGGATAATTTTGCAATTATGCCACAAAGGCACAAAGTATCCGGCTAATTTTGTAATTATGCCCTACTGTATCCGGATAATTTTGTAATTATGCTCTAATGTACCAAGTAGTAGGTTAACTTATGTAATGCATCTAATTTGTGGGTGACTCCCACTAAATTATGTTAAAAATTACTTTCTAATTCCGCCATTTACTTATCGCATTTAGTAAAGCTCGGTTATTTCAATTAATTGGATAGGAAAAGAGCAGTAAGAATCGTCTGTCCCACTTTTGTGTCCCCTTATGTGTGCCACTCCACTCACCTTTTGACACATCACTTGTTGCAAAATAAAATATTGCAATAATTATATTACTTTGTTGATGTGTTAGATGGTGATTGGAGTGACACACGCGTTGGGACACCAAATGGGACAGAGGATCTCCACTCGGAAAAGAGGGAAAGGGAGAAGACGGGAGAGAAAGGAAGGTGAAATATGGTTTTAAGACTTGAACTCCGGCATGGCCGAGATTTTTCCCTAGCAAAATACTCCCTTCGTCCCAGTCATTTGTTGTCCGTTGGTTTTGGCACAAAGACCAAAGAAAGGGTAGAGGGCCAATTACTAAATGATAAGTGGAATAAATTGAGTGAGAATGATCAAATTACTCACCAAATCCATTCTTAAAATAGAAAGGACAACAAATGATTGAGATACCCAAAAATGGAAAAAGACAACAAATGATTGAGATACCCAAAAATGGAAAAAGACAACAAATGACCGGGACAGAGGGAGTATATTATCATAGATTCATAGCAAGCGTATAGCTAATCTTGTCACCTTAGTAGTAAGTACACCAATAGGTAACATACAGCATAATGTAATTTCTTTCTTGTCGTCTAACCTTTGAAAGTACAACAATAAAAATAGAAAATATAATTATAATAAAGTAATTTCTTGTCATGTCGTCCAACATTATTAGTAATTTCAACAAAAATAACATACGATATAATGTAATTTCTTTTCATGTCGTCGAACAAATTAGGCGATATAGTACATAGGATCGGGCAATTTGAAGGTCCTTAAGCCAGGGTGAGGTCCTAATAAATCACTCCATTGATCGCCAATATTCCCTATTATTTTGTACCCCTTTTTCTCCAATTTTGCCCTATGCTTTGATTTGTACTCCACTGATTTTACATGAGCTTCATCCGATTTCCTGTTATATTATAAGTGTAAATACTAAAAATGCGATTTTACATAAATAATACTTCGAATTATCAAACTTGCTAAAGTTCGCTTAAAATAGTGTGTCATTAAACATGTATAAGAATCACTAGATCAGTACAGTTTAGTGTCAAATGGGACACAAGGCTAGTAATTCAGTACAATATATGGAGAAGGAGATTTACAGTCGTGATCTTGACGATACCTCCTATCTTATCCACCATGCTATGTCTTAAGCTTAACCATCAAATGAAGATCCCTAAAGGTCTCTACAATGCACATGCAAATATAAATTTTTAAGAACAAGAGTTAGCTTATATGGTAAGAGCCCTATTACTGCAACTATAAAACTTTGGGGTTCGATTCTCATCCGTGATATAAATACGCTCATTTTAACCAAAAGAAAAAAGGTCATAAACTTTAATTTATCCAAGTCAAAATTTTTGACCTTACCTACTCTTATAAAAAATGAACAGTTCACAAATCACAAGTTAGATAACATGGGTTTAGTAGAATTATTACTTTAATTTATTACTAAAAGATGCGATTTGTAGATGGTTGTTGAGACGAAGTTAACAAGTCTTTATCGTGTAAAATGTCATTTTAGATTATTTAACAATATCACACTTATAACACTTCAATTATTTAGTCCATATGCTGCCATAAATTGTTGTTGAAATAAAACCAGTCTAATTATGAAGCACAACCTTTATGTTTTCTAGGTTTTTATTTTATTTTATTTTGGTTTAAATGAACACAGTATGTCGCTAGTAACAAACGAACTCCAAATCTATTGGGGGTAAGAGAACCCTCATTAATTACCACTAGAATTGACTCTTATTTTTGTTTCTTCTACGTTTATACTGTTTATTTAATCGAGTCAAAAATATGGCCTTAGCCCATCCTAAACATGGAAAAGACATTTAATGCTACTCCCTCCGTCCCGGTCATTTGTTACCCTTTGGTGTTGGCATAAAGACCAAGGAAAGGGAAGGAGACCAATTACTAAATGACAAGTGGAATAAATTGAGTGTAAATAATCAAATTATTCATCAAATTCATTCTTAAAATAGAAAGGACAACAAGTGACCGAAACACCCAAAAATAAAAAATGACAACAAATGACCGGGACAGAGGGAGTACAATATTATTAGCTACGTTAGCACATGACATGATGAGGATCATGTACAAACTACATACTATCATTGGCCTTAAAGACCTTAAACTTTCTAAGTACTACAAACA
>LHUT01005605.1:16329-28942 GCA_001412135.1 Silene latifolia subsp. alba | reverse complement strand
AATATGCAAACCAAAGAACTAAAGATAATAAATGACCCAAATATGCACTAAAAAGCATGGGAACAAGGCTAATTCGGGGGCTAAATATGCACTAATTATGGTCACTTCAATAACCCAGGTCTAATAATGTGCACATCCCTCTTGTGATGGGAACCACAAGAGGCGAATCAATGGCATGAAGCCATTCCCGATGATGACTCCACTCTGCGGAGGATGCACCTCGAGAACGACAACAACTAAACAACAAAACGAAATCATCCAGTATATCACAATCAAAACAATAATAATAATAGTACACTAAGTCTAAATTAGAAAATACAGGTCTTTCTAGTTTATTCAAAAAATGAAGAGATAGAGAGAGAAAAGCTCTAAAATTCCTAAAACCCAAATGCAAAAAAAATCCCAAAAAATATCCTAAAACCCTAAATCAAAAATCCCAAAAATATGTCAATCGATTGTTCAAACGTTGAACAATTTCCCCGTCTGATCTCTGGTAATACAAAATCTAAAAGTCTTAAGTCTACGAAGAATAATGAGGCTTCTTCTTCTGTTGTACTGCCTCTATCCGTGGTGGTGGTTGGAAGTCCTTCGGGAGATGAAACCCAGAAAACGAAGAGTGTGAATGAGATAGTTTGTGTCCAACCCTATGATTTGGACTTGCTACAACCTGAAGAATAGGAATGGGTGGTTCAACGTAGGCATAAAGGCAAAAACCATTTGGAAGTTATTGAGGAAGAACCAACTGATTTGTTGCGTTTCTCCTCTGAGGATGTTAAGGAGGAAATTGAGTACTGGAAAAACTCGATGTACTGCTTCATATTGGGTGCTAATCCACCAGTAGAAGTGGTAGATGGTTTTATTAAAAGAATTTGGGCTCATCTCCCAATTGATAAGGTGTCTTTCCTTCCGAATGGGGTATTTCTGGTAAGATTTACCACTAATGCTGCAAAAGATCGTGTCTTGCAACAAGGGCACTTCCTCTTCAACAATAATCTTCTTATTGTGCGACCTTGGAGTGCTGATGTTGATTTGGTAAAGGATGATGTCAAGGAGGTTCCAGTGTGGGTTAGGTTAGAACATATTCCTCTGAAATTTTGGGGGAAGTGTCTCCCTAGAATTGTTGGTTTGTTGGGGAAATTTATTCAATGTGATGTGGCTATAAAGGATAAGACTAGACTTGGGTTTGCTCGAGTCATGGTGGAGGTTCCTTTTGGCAAAGCAATCCCTGACAAGCTTAATTTTTTAGATGAAGTTGGCCGTGTGGTTGTTGTTAATGTTGTGTCTGAATGGAATCCCCTCTTATGTACGTTGTACAAAATAGTTGGTCATGCTACTGCTAATTGTAGGAAGACGAAGCAACCGCAGGTCCGAAAGACCAAAGCTCCGAAGGAGGCTGTCAAGCAGTGGAGACCTAAAGCTCGTCAACCAGCCGAGCCTGCAGTCTCCTTGCCTCCCTCTGAGGAGTCAGGTCTTATTACTCCAATTGAGAAACCTAACCAGTTCCAGGTGATATGGGGTAAGAATGGTAAATATCATGTTGCTCAAACCCCTGCAAAGAAGATTATTTGTTTCAGTAGACAGGAGTTGCTGAATAAAGGGTACAGTTATGTCAAGTTTGGTAAGGATACTTTTCTTGACACCCTCAATACTGCTACTCCTACTTTTGGAATTGGTGTGGTTCAGTTAAATGGTAGTGCATTACCTCCTCTTGGGAGTAATGTATAACTTTAGGTTTTGGAACATTAGGGGACTGAATAGCCCAATCAAGCAGAACACTATCAAGTGGTTTTTACACCACCATCAAATTGGGGTTTTTGGCCACCTTGAGACAAAGATGAAGCCTTTCTCTCTAAATAATGTGCAAAATAATCTTTGTGCTAACCGGTGTATCTCTACTAATACTTATTATCACAAAGGGGGTCATGTTTGGGTTATTTGGCAGCCTTCAATGTTTACAGTTCATTTCTTAGATTATACAGCTCAATCTATTCATATGGAGGTCAAGGATTTAGGCACTGGGTCTATTTTTCATTGCACTATGGTGTATGCTTTCAATGATGTGTGAGAAAGAAAGGCACTATGGTCACATTTATGTGCTTATAATAAAGATATTAAGGAACCTTGGGTTATCTGTGGCGATTTCAACACTGTTTTGGTTCCTTCAGAGAGGTTTGGAGGTAATTCCACTTATGAGGAGATGGATACCTTTCAACAGTGTGTAGCTGAGTGTGGTGTCACTGATTATTCTGCCATTGGGTCTTTGTATACCTGGTCCAATAAACAAGAACCCTCCTCTAGAGTTTTTAGTAGACTAGATAGAGTCTTGGTGAATAATGCTTGGTTAAGGGTTAATGATACTGTTTATGCTCACTTTTATACTGAAGGAGTTTTTGATCACACTCCTTGTGTGGTGCAAGAACAAAGTAATAGTGAGAAACCAAGGAGATGCTTCAAATATTATAACATGTGGAGTAAAGCAAAGGAGTTTAAGGAGTGTGTGCAGCAAGTATGGGACACTGACTGGCCTAGCTCATTGATGTTCAAACTGGTCAAGAAGCTGAAGTCCTTAAAATGACCTCTGAAACAGTTGAATAAAGATAATTTTGATGACATAGTCAACAATACTGCTAGGGCTAAAATGAACCTTATTAAGTTTCTTCAAATGAAACTCAGAGATGACCCTCACAATGCTAATTTAATTTCTCAAGAGGTGTAAGCAAATAGCAGTGTTAGATTTCTGGAAACTGCCTATTCTGAGTTCTTATTGCAAATATCCAAAGCCATTTGGGTTGATAAGGGTGATGATAACACGAAGTATTTTCATAGTTTTATTAAAGGAAGGCAAGTCAGGAATAAGGTTCTTAAGATATAGGATACTCAGAGTTTTCAGTGTGATGATCCAAAGAAAATTCAGGAAGCTTTCTTGAATTTTTATACTCACATGTTGGGTACTTCTGAGAAGGTTCTAAATGTCAGTCACAGGGTTGTTAAGTTGGGGAAGGTGTACTCTGATGAACACAAGCATTTGTTTTTCCCCCTGTCACTGATGTATAAATTAAGAAGGTAATGTTTTCTATTCCTAACCATAAGGCTGCAGGCCCAGATGGTTGTTCTAGTGCCTTCTTTAAAGATGCTTGGGATATTGTGGGGGATTCTGTTTGTCTTGCTATAAAATATTTTTTCAAGACTGGTAAACGTCTTACGCAATTAAATCATACCCTCATTTCTCTCATCCCTAAATGTGCAATGCCTCAAAATGTTACTCAATTTCGCCCAATTTCCTGTTGCAATGGTGTTTACAAATGCATTTCTAAGCTTTTGTGCAATAGATTGTCTGAGGTGTTGCCTGAGTTGATTAGTGATAGTCAAGGAGGTTTTATCAAGGGTAAGAGCATTGTTGAAAATATACTTATTTGTCAGGACATTGTCAGATAATGTAATAGGAAGTAAGTTTCTCCTAGATTCCTGATGAAAGTTGATCTGAAGAAAGCATATGATCAGTCAACTGGGAGTTTTTAGAGGAGATGTTGGTTTGCTTAGAGTTTCCTACACATTTTATTTCCTTGATAATGGAGTATGTTAAGACTGCTAGTTACTCCTTGGTTTTAAATGGAGATATTTTTGGTTTCTTTAATGGGAAGAAAGGGTTAAGACAAGGGGATCCTTTGTCTCCTATTTTATTTACTATTTCTATGGAGTACTTGAGTAGAGTCTTGGGGTATATTACTGAAAATATGGGATTCAGATATCACCCTCTGTGTGGTAAAGTCAAGTTATCACACTTAATGTTTGCAGATGACCTTTTATTGTTCAGTAAAGGTGATGTGGGGTCCATCATGGTGCTAATTAGAGCTTTTACTACCTTCTCCAGGGCCTCTGGGTTATATATGAGTCCCACTAAAACAAATGCTTATTTTAATGGGGTGCATGTGGGGGTAAAGGAGGATATTTTGCTTACTACTAGGATTCGGGAAGGGCAACTCCCATTTAAATATTTGGGGGTACCTATTACTGCTGGTAGGTTAACTAAAGCTGAAGGTCAAATTATGGTGGAAAAGATTACTGTAAGAATTAAAAGTTTTGGGTCCAGACACTTATCCTATTCTGGAAGGTTAGTACTTGTTAATTCAGTACTGACTTCATTATACACTTATTGGATGAGCATTTTTATTATTCCTATACGAGTACTGCATAGATTGAATTCCATTTGTCGCAAATATTTGTGGGATGGGAATGCTGATCAGCTCAGAGTACCTCTTGTTAGTTGGGCAAAAATTTGTTCTCCAAAGAAGGAGGGTGGTCTTGGCCTAAGAGACAGTTTTGTGTGGAATGTTGCTGCTCTGGGTAAACTAGTATGGTGGATCTATTTTAATCCTGATAAGCTTTGGGTAAAATGGATCAGCCAGATTTATTTAAAAGGCAGGGCTTGGACTGATTATTTAATATTAGCTGGGGATGGAAAACTGTTTGTAGAGTTCGTGATAAGCTCAGTTCAGGCTATAATCATGGGCAGTGGTTGTTGGATCCTAAGGGATATATAGTGAAGAGTGGGTATGAACTGCTGAGAGTGAAATATCAGGTAATTGAATAACATAGAATTGTTTAGAACACCTGGGTAGTGCCTAAGCACAAATTCTTCTGCTAGTTATTGGCCATGGAAGCATTGCAAGTTAAAGCTAAACTTTTTGGCTTGGGTATTGTTCCTGATGAAGATTGTTTATTGTGTGGGTGTGCTGCAGAGATCCATCTGCATCTGTTCCAGCAGTGTTCTTACCGTAGAATCATTTTATTAGGGATGGCTGGTTTATGTCATGTAGTTATTCCAGCTGATAATCTTTTACAGTGGATATGGCTTCAGAAGTGGTCTAAAACTCGAAGGGGCATTCTGCTTTGTGCTTTCATGGCTTGCTACTACCATATTTGGATGCAGAGGAATAGAGTGCATTTGGAGCATTGTCTGCTCAGGCCTGAGATTGTGTTAAGGATGCCTAGAAATGTTGTTAAAATGCGGATTAGTGCTTTCTAAAATTGTTATGTTTGTAAATTGTTAGGTTGTAATAGCCTAAGTATGTACTTAATGAAATTCTTACATTTCACCCAAAAAAAACAATAATAATAGTAATCATGCCAATAAATCAATCATCGTCATCTTATATCTAATTAATTAGGCGACTGAGTAGGAAAACCCTACCTTTTTGCTATTCCTTGAAAATGCGTCCATCATACAAAACCAAGCTAGACTTCACCTCGAATCCTACAAGTGACAACCATATACTATCACTAAACGATTCAAGATTTACTGAAATATGACAACTAATCACAAACTCACCTTGAGACGCAGACCAATGCCGATGACGGCGACAACCGACTCGATGACTTCCTGTATAGACCACCTCCCTTCCCGGATTAGTGTTCAAGGCCACCCAAAAAGTGTAGAGATAGATGAGAGGATTGGGAGAGAGAAATTAGGTTTAAGAAATGAGAAAAGGAACCGTCGAAAATGAATTGTGTTTAAGACTTCGCGTTTTATAATAATGCGCTGACCGACGAGGTACTCGGTCGATATAGACATACTCAGCCGAGTACACCCCACTCGGTCGAGTTCCTTAACTACTCGGCTGAGCGGCCCCTGCTAGGTCGAGTAACAAGCTACATTGGTCAACTAATCTCTCCCGTCTCCCTTGCTAAGACCCTCTCTTGGTCAATAGGTCAGTCAAAGGGTACCTAACAGGGCGGGTATTACAGCCTTCCCCCCTTAAAAAGGAACTTCGTCCCCAAAGTTCGTCCCACACTTCCCCAATGCAACACGACAAAGCAACTCGAAGGACCATATAGTACTCATGCGACAAGGAATGCCACGTAAACTTATGCACACCAAATCACGTCAATGTAAACACGGCAAGATTATTATCGTTATATTTTTAGCACCACCAGTTGTCGTGACATGGTTTACATGATTTTGATTACCATGCAGACTCTATGTTATTACTATATGCAAGCCACTAAACCATTTATGAAAGACCTATTGATGTCATAAAATAGTTTAAATTACAACGACTAAAGTTCTGAAAACGACAGTTTAAAGACTAAATGCAACCATATTAAAGAATCTTTTGTCACGATGTCATCTACCCCTCTTAAAAAGAACTTCGTCCCCGAAGTTCATTCCCAACTATATATATAAACACAGGAATTACAGAGACATGTATTAACTTCTTCACAGTTATGAACATGTACGGAACAAAAGTAAAGCAACCATGTTCATATAAAGCGGAAATAAGAATAACTTGAAATCATCGATGCTAGAAAAACGTATACCACACAAAACATCAACAAGTACCATATGATTATCACGCTTTCATCCACCCTAATTTTCATATCACCACCGACTTAATTCCAAGCCAAATCGAGGTACCGTCACAATATATCATACAAATACCATACAATACCCACATCGATACCTACCCGGAATTTTTACCTTTCTAAGTTATATTTGCAAAGTTTTGATATATACTATCTATTCACATTTCACCAAAAAAAAAAAAGATTCTCATGAAGATGCATATAACGAGGTATAACAACGTAATCAATGAAACTATAAGTTTTAAAACAGCCATGGACGCAATTACCAGGGTACTCGGTCGAGTACCAATGAGAACTCGATCGAATACTCGGTACTCGGTCGAGTACCAATAAGAACTCGGTCGAGTACTCGGTACCCGGTCGAGTACTCGTTACCCGGCCGAGTATCAAGTGCTCGGTCGAGCTTCTGAGCCCAGAACTCGATATTTCACAACCAACAATCACAAGTTTGTAATTACTTACCTGCAAAACAAGTATCTAACACACTACACTCTCCATAATCCAGATCTTAACGACCTCAACAATACGGAAAAATAAGTATTGGCCTTATGGCCGGTTACAATCATCCCAAATAAAATCAAATGTCAAGTACGATAAGAAATCCAACAAAATATCTAACAACAAAAACAATATAAATCAAACAGAGCTCAGATGTCCGCATCCTTATCCATGTCCTCGCCGCCACCGGTGTCCGATGTCCCCTCCCCGTGATATTCTCCTGTTGGGTAGCGACCGCTGGTTAACCTTCCGGCCTCATCCAACTGGCTACCATAATTAGCCCCCCGCGGTGTCGCGAGGCATCCATACTCGTAGCTCATTAGGGCTCTCCACGTGGTACGATCCATCCCATAGCTATGGAACACTACGGTGTTATCTCCCGGTCCCCTCCACCATACCGGCTGAGCAAGATCAGTCCCTATCCCCTACTTGTGTGCCATCTCATACTTGTTCCTGAACACCATTGTGGAAGAAATCCGATCGGTAAGCTCACTGATCTACATCCTGGGGTCATGGACCGTTGGATAAAGTGAGTACTGGGTCGGGTAGAAGCTCGTTGTGGTATATGAAGGCCCGGTCTCCACCTCTTTGGTCATCCTCCCCCCGGGGTCCTCGCGATGTGTGGGGACAGTCACTTGCCTCTCCGAAGTAGTGACCGGCTCAGGCAAGTCTAGAAGGATCGTATGGTCGATCAGATAGTACTGGGGCTGAGACCAAGGTTCTCCACTACCCGAGTTATATTGCTCTAAGTGGTTTATCACCGGTAGGCTCTCCGGATTAGAAAGTCTCACCCACTTGGTCCCCTTGACCCTCCAAGCAAAGGTCTCGTCATATAGCTTCCTAAGCCACTTAATGTGGTACCAATAATGCTCATCCATGGTGGGAATACTCCCAAATAAACCAATTCCCGATACCAAAGGAGCTTCAAAGTCAGTCAGACTCTAGGCCAGGCGGGTCACTATGGCTCCGCAACTAAGATAGCGGCTCTTGGAACGAGCCATAAGGGCCAAGCTGGCACACACCACCCCGGGAGCACTGTAGTAGAAGAACTCCCTCCGGAAAGGGTTAAGGTAGGACACTAAGAGTATTACATCGTTGGAGTTCAACCTACTCACATCATCCCGACCAAACAGTAAACAAGTCATCATCCTCAAAAACATGCGAAGAGAAACATTTTGGACATCATTAATCAGCACGGCACTCGTGGTCAGGGCGAGTCGGCCGGTTAGATAAGGTAGGTAGTGGGTTGCTCGAATCCCGGCCACGACATCAGTAATGTATGCCTCTTACTCGGTCTCTAACCCGAGGTGTTCAGGAAACTGGTCAAGGGTTAACTCATGGTCGCTGATTAAAAGACGGAAACTAACAGTTTTCCCCTTCACGTCATAGTAAAAGGAACTCAAAAACTCTAGGTTGAGAAACGGGTAAGACTTTTTTACAAAGTTGGTACAACACGTCCATCCCCAAAATCTCGAATATATGAGATATATCCGATTCCACACCCAAGTTTGTCAAGATCTCCGGATCAACACAACGTGTCGGCCTCATGGTTCGACCCATGAAAGCCTCGAAATCATCCCGTTGTTTAAAGTTAGTAAAGATTACCGATGGGTACTCATCAACTGGAGGGAGAAGCGGCTCCTGGCTCAATTGGCCTTCGTCAATCCTGACATTAGCGTGAGTCCTCTTCCTAGGAAGAGCGAAGGCAAGAACAAATCCCAGGACAAAACTAACACAAATCACCCAAGTTTATTTTGAGAGAGAAAAATTGAGAACTTTATGTGTAGCAAGAAAAATAATGAGGCGTGAAAAAAAGAATAAAAGGAAGTTATATGGTTTCCGGAAAAAGTAGTGTTGAACCGCGACAGTTTAGGGTACTCGGCTGAGTAGTGGACCTACTCAGCCGAGTAGCCTATACTCGGTCGAGCAATTGGTCTACTCGGTCGAGTACTTAGGTTTGGATTTTAAGCCAGCTACTGACCTCTTAGTACTCGGCCGAGTGCCTACATACTCGGTCGAGTTTCGCTTACTCGGTCAAGTATCCATTGTACTCGGTCGAGTATATCAGCACAGTAACAAAAATAGAAGATTTTATGAATGTGTCCCCCGCAAAACAACAAACATTGTTCAGAGTTCCACTCATTCGGAACTCGTCACATTTAGGCGCTACTTTCATCACACACTATCCTACTTATCAACTACACAGACCCCTACGACTTACTTGCACAACATATATCACATGTCATATAATTCCTTTAACGGAAACTAATCACGTTACATGCACACATAACCTACTCAAACTTGGTTATATTAACAACAATGTAGAAGTAAGATCATACGCATACAAGCCTCTACGTGGTCATGCATATATTACTAACCCATGTCATTCATACACCTTACCAGACCTTTATATGTTATACCACTACCATCTACCGTTACTTCTTTTGTCATATAAAACCATACATAAATCTTTAAATCAACTACATAGCTCATCCATAAGATAAGCACACACCATTACACCATACTTGCATCCTAGCTACTTCAACCTTTGACACCAAGCACTAGGTAACCTTCAGGAAAACCACGTATTACACATCCAACACACTCACATAGCCCCATACGTTTACCCCAAGCGACGTTACTGGCTTAATCATGATGGAGTCGGGATTCTTAGATGAGGGTGCCTACTCACCCAAAACTGACATAAGAGGGCTCCCAACCCACATCTACCAATTTCATTTTCATTTCACACCCTACATTCATTTGGTTCATTGGTTCAGGTTCCAAAATCGTCGCTCTGATACCACTTTGTAACAGAACGTTTTATTAAATGTTTCTTACAGGTTATAAAAACATAAATAAGGATTACAAGTCTGAACAACTGAAGGAACTACTAACCATAAAAGTTGGTGGCAACAAGCTAGACAGTGTGATGACTCGATTCCCCCCTTCATGTCCCGCAAGCAACGTATCAACCAACATCTGCTAAAAAAACTGCTCACCATCCCCGAATGGATCACCACAGTTTTGAAAACAACAATGGGGTCAGTCAACTGTATAACCAAGATAAGAAATATATAATACAAACAATGCAACCAATTCCATTACAATATATATCTCCACCTCCATTACCAATCAATAACTGACTACACGCTGAATGTGTAATCCTGCCAGATTACCCATCGCAACAGGTAATCCTCACCGCTAGTGGGGGGCCGCAGCCATGCCCGCCTAAGCCTCGCTCATCACAACGAACGCATAACCCAGGTCCATTAATGTGCACATCCCCCTTGTGACGGGAACCACAAGGGGCGAATCAAGGGCGTGAAGCCATTCCCGATGATGATTCTACTCAGCCAAGGACGCACCTCGAGAACCACAACAACTAAAAAACCAAACCAAATCATCCAGTATATCACAATCACAACAATAATAGTAATCGTGCCAATAAATCAACCATCATCATCGTATATCCAATTAATCAGGCATCTGAGTAGGGAAAACCCTACCTTTTCGCTTTTCCTTGAAAGTGCGTCCATCATACAAAACCAAGCAAGACTCCACCTCGAAGGCTACAATTAGCAACCATATCCTATCACTAAACTATTCAATATTTACTGAAATATGACAACTAATCACAAACTCACCTTGAGACGCAGACTGATGCCGACGAAGGCAACAACCGACTTGATGATTTCTTGTATAGACTGCCTCCCTTCCCAGATTAGTGTTCAAGGCCACCCAAAAAGTTTAGAGATAGATGAGAGGATTGAGAGAGAGAAATTAGGTTTAAGAAATGATAAAAGGAACCCTCGAAAATGAATTACGCTTAAGACTTCGTGTTTTATAATAACGCGATGACCGACGAGGTACTCGGTTGAGTATAGACATACTCGACCGAGTATGCCCCACTCGGTCGAGTTCCTTAACTACTCGGTAGAGTGGCCCCTGCTAGGTCGATTAACGAGTTTTATTGGTTAGCTAATCTCTCCTGTTTCGCTCTCTAAGACCCTCCCTTGGTCAATAGGTAAGTCAACGGGTCCCTAACAGAGCGGGTACTACAGTGTGCTCCCAAGAAAGAGGGAGGAATGGGGGTGAGAGATAGCTTTTCTTAGAATGTTGAGCCATGGGAAAGGTACCGTGGTGGATTTATTATAGCCCTGATAAACTATGGGTTAAATGGGTTCAGCAAGTCTACTTAAAAGGTATACCCAGGATTGATTTTATACCTAGTGGTGACATAAGTTTGGGATGGAAATCAGTTTCCAGGATTAGAGACAAACTTGATACAGGTTACAATAATGGTCAATGGATGTCGTCTACAAAGGGCTATACGGTTAGTAGTGGTTATGAGTTGTTGAGGGAAAAGTTCCAGGTGGTACAATGGTATAAATATGTTTGGATTGAATGGAACGTACCCAAACATTGTCTTGTGGGATGGTTGGTTGCCAGGGAAACCCTTAAGGTTAATTCCAAATTACTTGCCTTGGGGATTATTCAGGATGCTGATTGTTTGTTGTGTGGTCCTGGAGTGGAAACTCATGAGCATTTATTCCATAAGTGCCCATATAGTAGACGAATTCTTGTTGAAATTGCTGATGTTTGTGAGGTGGTTCTTACATCTGCAAATCTTTTAGAAGAAATACGGAACTAGCAGGGGTTAGTCGTGTAGATAAAAGGGGTAATGTGTGTTTTTATGGCAGCCCTTTATCACATTTGGATGCAGCATAATGGTGTTCGTGTTGAAGGCATTTTACTGAGGTCGGAAGTTGTTATGATGCATATCAGGCAAACAGTACGAAGCAGACTTGGTGCTAGAATTAATCAGGTGTATGATAGAAGAGATATTGACTGGTTAAGTAGCAATAATTTGTTGAATTAAAACATTTTGTCTTCAAATTGTATTAGTTTGTAAAAGTTTTTTTATGATCTTAATGGAAAGCTTATATTTCATAAAAAAATACAATAAAGGAAGTAGAAACTGAGAGAGGAAGAGAGCAAGGACAGCGCGGGTTCGAACGAGAATTGTTATTTAATTCTTCTTGTCATCGTAAGTTGCTAATTTTATCTTCATTCAATTAATCCATCCGTATGTTGCTTAGTATTCATGCTCTGAATAGAAGAGAACTGAACCCTAGATCTTATGTGACAGATTGGGTCATAGTTATAAGACAGGGGTTGGAATTTGCTTAGTGTGTCTTATATTGTCCATGGTGTATGCATAGATGGTGTCACACATCCATAGAGACAGTCTTGACTCATGACCCTGACCACGTAAAATATGGCCTAGGTTGGGGGACTCGGGTATTGGTTGACTCGTTTAGGTTATTTCATTTATCTCTATAATTGCATAGTATCGTTGTTGATTATATGCCTATTATGTGACAATATTAGGTGACAGATGGCAGGGAACGGATATGAAAAATACATGTGTGATCATGTAGTGGATTTGGCGCGGTACATGCGTGGCATAGTGTGAACGGACATAGAAATGTTGTTCATGGTTGAGTCACATTACAAGTAATTTTGGCAATGTTTGATTGCTTCAGGGAATCCTCATATTTTGTGATTTAACGTGATATATATATATAGAAAGAGAGAGAGGCGGGATCATGTGCGAACTGAGTTTACGGTGCGAATTGTACAAACTACCTAGATACACTTGGTATTACTACCAAATACATTTAATATTACTACTGGGTACATGTATATCGAGTAGCAATACCGAATGTATTTGGTAGTAATACCAAGT
>LHUT01005603.1:0-12554 GCA_001412135.1 Silene latifolia subsp. alba | reverse complement strand
TTGGGAGAGAATTGGGTAGAGAGAGGAAGAGGAAGGGTAGGAGGCGTCTTTTTTATGAAATGCGTCGACGATTTGTTATAAAACGTCGACGACGTTTTACAGCCCTCTTGCATAACTTGCATTGATGCAAAAACTTGAGATTGACGTTATTCTCGAATCGTTTTATTTTTATTTTTAAAAAAGCTTTTTCGCTATACTCGATATGTCCATTATGATCCAAGATAACTTAAAAAAAATTGAGCAAAATTTATGGTTTAACGGTAGTATTGCGATAGAAGCTGTTGCTTAGAGAGTAAAGCCTAAAAAAATAAACAGAAAATGGAGATGCGGGGGATCGAACCCCGTGCCTCTCGCATGCAAAGCGAGCGCTCTACCATTTGAGCTACATCCCCAACTTGTTCTCTTTGGCTCCTCTCAAATATATATTGTATACAGTAATTGCGCAATGTCGTCCACCGCATCCAATTTCTGATGACACGAGAGTGACTAGTCAAGACTCAATTTGGATAATTCATAACAAATTTATCATTTTTTTTAGTCATAAAAAAAACTACTACTCATATTTCTTTTCGAGTCAAATAAACCTGTGACGTATTATCATAATATCTTCATCTTAACCATTAAATCACGACAAATATATTCTTATAATAATTTGATTTGTAAAACGATAATCCATATTTTAGTTCAGATTCGATCAGCTATTAATTTTCTCTATACAGTATTTTTTTAGTATAAAGCGGCTACTAATATGATTCACAAGATGATTAACAAGTAGGATTGACTAATTTTGTGGCTAATTGAAAATAGTCACAACTAATTGGACCTTACTCAACAACAAAACAAAACAACACAAAACAGCATGAATGCAGTGACACACTGACACATATACTTGTACGAAGTATTTATCTTCTTATGTCACCTTCATGTTATAATATGTTATCCATCAAAAATATCAAAATTTAAAAAAAAAACAATTAAATTAAATTAATTTTCCCCAACTGAAGAACAAAACACACCAAACAAGCAGTGAACTTCATCAATAATTCTGTAAAAAAAAAAAAAATTATGGGAATTACTGAAGAAATTAAATTAGATAAATGGGGTTATCAAGTTAATACTTCATCTGATCACTGCATTTCTGCTATCAATGATTACTATCACCAGGTTTTCTTTTCATTTTTGATCATTTTAAGTGAATTCATTTGTTTACTTTTTTTTTATTCTTCGTAAGGAGTATTTTAGTCGAAGGTAAATAAATGATTGAGACGGAGTTGGTTGATTGATTAATACTGTGATTAATTTATGAATGAAGGTGCTAAGTTATGGGAGGAAGAGGTCAATTATATTGGAGGCTCAAATTCATGATAAAAATTGTGTCTTGGCAAATATTTTGGCTGCCCATTTCTTGTGTTCTGCTCATTCTTCTAAAGTTGCAAACTTTATTGAAGCTGCAAAATCAAATTATGTAATAACCCATCTCTCTATTTTCATTTTTAATGGAATTGTTGTTTTGAATTCGGAAACAACCTCTTTGTGTTGCTGACACAAGGGTAAGGCCGCTTACATTTGACCCCTTGCCTCGTAATTTGCTGGAGCCATTCAGGAAGTGGGGTAATATTATTGTTGTTTTGAATTTGGAAACAGTCTCTTTGTGTTGCTGACACAAGGGTAAGGCTGTGTACATCTGCCCCCCTTAACCCACAATTTGCGGGAGCTATTGAGACATTAGGGTAATGTTGTTATCGTTGTTGTTGGTTTGAATTGATATGGTTATGTGGGTTTATGTGATATAGGATAAAGCAACAGATTATGAGAGAGCTGTGTTTGATGCTGTCTCTTACATGATGTTGGATGATAGGGATGATG
Source organism: Silene latifolia subsp. alba (assembly GCA_001412135.1). NCBI lineage: Eukaryota > Viridiplantae > Streptophyta > Magnoliopsida > Caryophyllales > Caryophyllaceae > Silene > Silene latifolia. The sequence goes on along the minus strand of LHUT01005603.1, from coordinate 10,688 downwards.
ATGTTGCTTTGAGTTTGCACTTCAAGGTACAATTTCTACTTATTGATGAGTTTGTTATGAATTAGCTAAATTGAGTGAGTGAGTTGAAACAAAATGTTAGGCTATGGACCATTAATTGTCTGATAAAGTTGTGTATGTCTCTACCTGTCTCAAAGGAGTCACAAGGCAAGTATGGATATATAGAGGAAGGGATTTTCGAACCTGTGACCTAGCGTATGCAGTACCTCCATCTCAACCAATAGGTTAAGATCTTTGTGGTTTAGACCTTGACTATATGTCACTTCATCATTTGCTATTGTATGAAGGGATGACGGGGGAAAGGTGGAATTATTCTTATGCTATCAACGGAATTCGAAAATATGCTTTATTGAGCATGTAATATGTTTATTGGTCTAGTGGCTAGTGAAAAGGATTAGTTATATGGATAGTGGATCAATCCTTCAAAATTTTTGATTAGATTCTTTGGTCCCCTCATTTCCCAGGTGAAATTATGGCTTTATTTTGGGAATCTTACTTAATACAAATGTTCATACTGCATAGTAGTGCAGACCATCTTACGGAGTATACCATACGAGGAATGTGTTATTCTGAAATGAAGTTTGTACTCCTCGTACTCTATCATGCAAATTTGGAATTTTAGGCAGGAATTAGGGAAGTAGAGTTTTTTGCTCTAATAAAGAGTTTTAGAAACAGTGATTTAAGGTCATTCGTCATTATCATTAGATCAGCATTTAGGTCGGTAAATTAGACATTAGCATTAGAGCTGTAGTGATGTTTCTGATCATTTTTTTTTTATCTCAGTCGTCACTCAGCTAACTGATGTGTCTTTGTATCTCATGCTATCTGGTCGACAGTTGCTGACAAAATTTCCAAGAGACCTGAACTCTTTGAAGAGAGCTCAAGTACTATGTTTTTACATGGGGAAAGCAGATCCATCTCTCGAGCTAGTCCAACAGGTACTTTGTCATTAGATGACAAACTTTATAGGCTTTAATTTAATCAACTAAGAGAACACATATCCGCTGGATGAATTAACATCTTTTAATTGCGCAGGTTCTACCCAAAAATGAAGGAGAGAGTTATATATATGGTATGCTTGCTTTTCCCTTACTGGAACTCGGCCTCATGGAGGATGCCGAAAAGGCTTCAAGAACTGCACTAAAGATCAACAAGTTAGACTTTTGGGCGCAACATTGTGTGAGTCATATTTTTTATACAAAGTTCTTCCGTAAATCTTTTTAGAAGTCAGAATCAAGTTTTGCATTTGATTCTGACTGAACTTTGATTCCTATATCTAGCTATAATGTTAGGCTTCTTTTGTATGCTTTCTCGTGTCATCTGCCAGTGTGATGAGTTGTTGTCTGAAAATTTATAGAAGCAAGTTCTTGAAGGAGAGTGTTTATGTAATAGATTATTTAACTATTAATCAAAATGGCTCATTAAGCCGTGGTTTTGTGAGGTCGATGAACTTCGCGGCATAACTTTCAGCATAGGTTAACTGGAAACAGCCTTCTGTGTTTGCACAGTGTTAAGGCTGTTTACATACGACCTCCCCTTCCTCACCATGGGAAGTAGCTAGCACTAGGGTAGTGTTATTATATATGTTAGAAAGTTCTGTCGTCGTAGAAAAGTTCTGGATGGTGCACATGCTGCAAATTCTAAGATGCCATGTAGACTGATTCATTTGCTTCTGTTATTTCAGTTGTGCCATGTTCTGCAGTTTGAATGTCGTTTTGCTGAAGCTGTAAAGTTCATGGAAGATTGCTCTCCTTCATGGGTTTCATGTGCTTCATTTATGTGCGTATTAGCCTTCCCGCCTATCTATGTTGCAGTACTAGAAAAGTCATTGAGATGTGCTGATTTATTTGGTTTGTCTTTGTAAATATCCATGTCTTAATGTAAGGTGGTCTGTGGTCAATATTTAGGTACACACACAATTGGTGGCACGTTGCCTTGTGCTACTTGGAAGGCCATTCTCCCATTGAAAGAGTATTAGATATATATGACTGTTGCATAATGAATGAGCTAGAAAAACCCGATGCTGCACGTCCAGAGGTTCAATCTTCACTTTTATAATATTTTCCTTGCTTCAGTATATATATTTTCTCATCATTCTATCTGCTATAGGTTTACGTAAATGCTTTGGGATTGCTGCTGAGATTACATATACGGGGTGAAAACAGCGCTTCTCAGAATCGCCTAAAGACTCTGTCAGAGCTTTTGATAGATCAAGTGAGTTGTTGGTTTTGTCTTTTAGATAGAACATTCATAACAATTTTAACCTGAACAGCATAGCATAGAATATGTGCAGGATTTTGTTGCACTTGCACAGTTGCACAGTAGCACATACTACTAACTGGCAAACTGATGTGGAGTCTGTATTAGTTTTACCCGTCTTTACTTATTTCAAATTTCTTGTTTTTTTCCTACTCTCCCGTGACATGCCGCATATGGGAAAAATACTTAGAAATTAGAGTTACTGAGTTCCTTTTTCATTGAACACCTCTGTTATCTGCCATCTAATCTATTTGAGTAGTAGAATATTTCTTGGGAGTATTTTTGTTTCGCCAGTTGTGTATCATGGGTTGTCCAGAAACAGCTTCTCTATGTTGTACTATACACATGGGTCAGGTTACAAACATCGGTGTTATCTCACCGTTGACAGGAGCCTTTGCGGCCCTACAATGATGCTCTTTTTGTGGTATTGATAGCCGTGTACTGGAGAAGTGACTGACTTAGAGACTGTTTCAGTGTCTACTCTGAATCTTATTCTTATGGTACATTCATCGGAACATGTACATTAACTAATCTTAAGCGTTTCCTGGACATGTTTAGGCAGTCTGGTTTTCAGAGTGGCAGCTTGATTTATTCATATTATGGGCTTTAGCGAGTACTGATCACCTTTCTGCAGCCCAACAGTTACTTGACGGTTTGAGGGTCAGGTAAGAATTTGGTGGCTTTTCTTTTCACATTATTTTTCTAATGTTGTCCTCCATTCATTTGAACTCTCTCACTCTGTAGAGTGTCCAATATGAACGAGAAGAAACGGAAGCTGATGCAAAGGGGACTTTCTGTATGTCGTTTTCCTGTTCCTTTTTCCCTTATATTATCTGTCTCTTTATCCACTGACTTAGCTTTTGTGCTTGAATAATATCCGGCTAATTAAGAAGTAATTGTTTGCTCAGCTAGCTGAAGCGTTATACGAGTATGGTAAGGGTAACGACATGCAAGCACTCCAGTTATTTGGCGCTGATTTTGATGCTAATGATTGCAAGGTATTTCCGGAATCCATTGTTTCAGCATAATAGTCCATGACTAGGATTTAGCAATCGGGTCACTCGGGTCGGTTACGGGTCGGGTCAAAGCGGGTCGGGTCAAATCGAGTTCGGTTTATGTTGGGTCGGTGACGGGTTCGGGTCGGTTCGGTTCATATCGGGTCATCTTCGGGTTGGGTCGTCAACGGGTGGGAAGTCGGGTCGGGTCATTAACGGGTCGGTGTCGGGTCATCTGTCGGTTGAGAAAATATCGGGTCAATGGTCGGGTCGGTTCAAGTCGGGTTCGGGTTGGAAAAAATAAGGCTGCTGTCAGTTATCGGGTTGGGTCGGGTCGGTTCCGATTCACCCAATTTCGGGTTATATCGGGTCGGGTTTCGGGCGGGTGGAGTCAGGTTAGCTTTTACCAGCTCTAACTAGGAACAATCCTCTAGCATTAAGAGCGCTTAAAAGTGCTCAAAATGTCTTTTTTTACTTCTTACCATAGTAAACTACTATGTTGGTTTTTGTGTTCTGTGATAGGCAATAGGAGCGTCTGAGGAGCAACTCGATGTGTTCAATGAAGTATGGTATACTTTGCTACTGAACACCGGGCAAGCTGAAAAAGGTTAAACTTTCATCCTTAACAGCAATCGACTATTCTGTGATCAGATTATTTACCATTCAATAACATGACATATGTGCTATTGGCAGTGATCGAGGTCATTGAGAGACGACTTCAGAAAAGAGATGGTGTAACCTTTCTCTGGCGTCTACTGGTACGCATCTCTATTACTATAACAAACTCCTTTAACTGAATTTGTGCGATAGTAATAGGAGATAACTTCATTTTTTTTTTTATGTTGATGTTGTATTTCAGGAGAAAGGTTACATGATGGTTGGAAGGGAGGAAGCTGCAATTGCAGCTGAGAAGGCGAACTATCTCGAAAATTCCTTCTTCAAATAGTAGTGAACATTTTTGCTTTTGTTGTATGCTACACCGCCTGTATACTACCAATAAATGCATAATAGTAGCACATAATATGAACAACATACCCGTGGTGTGGGGGCGGTAATTCTGGTGCTGTTTAATTACCGTCCAGCGTGAATAAAATTAACACAAATTGTCGAAGTAAAAGGTGATATTTCATATAAACTATGCGGTAACATTAAAATGATGAAATAAAACTGAAAAAGGACCTAGATATGTAAAAAAATCTCCATATTCTCTAATTGTCAACCGCCACATTCAATCTCGACTATTTGTTTTTTCCTCAAATAAAATCTCACCCGTTAATTAGCGACAGCAAGGGGAAATGGAGAGGATTAGGGGGTGTCACCGAGCCGATTTGAGCTCGAGCTCGGGTGGGCTCGGAAGTCGGAATCGGCTCAAAATAGGCTCGAGCTCTATTTATGCATTATTTTCGTTATTTTTTTTCACATTTAAAATGAAATTTAAATAAATTTGTTTTAAGATAAGTAACCAAATGTAAAACATTTTACAATTATAATAAAAATATAATCATAATGCTAAAATAACAATTCAATAAAAAAAGAAAAGTTGCAAAATACTAAAATTAAATAATAAAGAGAATAAAACGAGTTTAAACGAGTTTCCAATCAGAGCTCTACTAAGCTCGAAATCGGCTCGGATTTGATCATGCTCGGCTCGAAATCAGTTGACTGATTTCGAGTCAAGTTTTGATCGAATTGATTCCGAGGAGTCTACGAACCGGCTCAAATCATTTACAATCTTAGAGAGGATCTCTAAATTGTAAACATAATCTCATACCAACATTAAACATTTTCAGTCGCTATAAAAATAAAACTCATCGAGTCATGAAGTCACCAATTTTGACTTCTGACCTTCGAGGATTGGCTTTATAATTCATATTTCTTGCATTTATACATGAGCATGTGTTTCACACTTTATTTTCCGTCGAGTGTCAATATTTTTGAGTGTGTTTCAGACGTCGTGGTGCACTGGTGCGTAGTTGCATCCCTATCACCTTAAACTATGTTTAAACAAGTCTTGTTTACAACGGTTAAAGTTGATGAAGTCTTGTAACTTATCTTTTTAGCATTAGTTAAATCGAATGTGAATCGTCACAAAATCACATGCTTGATTCTATGCATCTTATAGTCTAGGTGACCACATTCACTCTACCTGGTGAGTGGTGACGGACTCATTTATAAATCCATCACATTTATTTTTCTTATTAGTACAATTCTACTAATGAGTAATAATATGAAACCATGTATGCTCCTCCTAAAAACATGTCTCAACCATGTACATAGTATATTTTCTCTTCATGTAAATTAGAAATATTGTCTAAATCGGAGCCTTTCCTTATATTATGTATTCCTGTATCTAGAAATTCATATTTTCTTTGTACATAGTTTACCACTTTACCGTAATCTTGTATATTTCCATATTTCGTCTTACCTATTTAGGGAATTATTTATCTAGGAAAGTTCTCCTATTCATTGTAATCTAGTATATAAGGACACATTCGTAACCTTTGTAATTTCATTCAATATAAATTAACCTTTCATATCTTACATGGTATGAAAGGTAAACTATCCACCAACTCAAGTCTTATTTTCTGTATAAACTATCCTACGAATGTAAATCTCCTACTTCCTGCATTACTTTATACGGGTGTTGATATTCTCGTTTTTTCTCTATAATATCTCTTAAATATATGAGTAATTATGATGTACTCCGTAATATATCTATCTATATTAATAAAGGAAGCTTTTTTCGAGCGATTACAGAGAGTCCAACCTTTACGAAACGCTTGCATTGAATTATTATCTAAATGTGATTTTTTTTATCTCAAATATCTGCCGCATGAAAGGAGTTACAATCCCATGCACATACTACTAATTATGCCCACGATCAATACTTACAAGCTGTTAGTGTTTCTTTCCAAGTGGTATATTAGTTTTATTGGAATTTGAAATCATATGAACTACTAGATACCTATTTGTATATATAGTGGGTTAAAACAAACAAATTCTGATGTCTCTTTCATTCTCTACTGCTGCTCAATTTTTTTTCATGTCTTTTACTTTGTGGATATATTGTTTAGTTATTTTAGCCTTTTAGGTACGTAGCGATGTCATAATTTTGATTGATGTTCGGTTTTGACAGCCTATTTTTATTCATTTGTAGGTATCATGGTGTTGAAGAAGCTTGACTACCCCATAAGGTAATTTGTATAGTTTTCTTAATGGATGTTCTTAAAATTAACAATATGTTTAATGTATTTGGTAAAATGGGTGCTTAAATCTAAAGTTGTATAAGATTTGATGGATGTTACGGTGGTAAATCCAAATGCTTTAATTAATTAGTCATCATAAGAACTACATGTAGGCACGTTAATCTCTCATAAAAACCTTGCCTGTTTATATAAATAGTCATCATCACGTGTCGTTTAATCCTTATTAATTACGTATGTGGTTGTATTGTTAGCTTTAGATTTGAGGGCTAATCGATTGCTTAGTATTTTGTTTGATTGCAGGATGTAAGGGTATACATTGTACACGATGAGTCTTAATAAGGTAACAAATTCAAAAACAATTATGTAATTTTTCTTTACTGTGATACATATCGTATCTTATGGAGTTGTTTATTTTATTTCTATTGATAACAAATTACAAGTGGTTTTCCAAGATGCAAGTTACATGAAAGATGATTTTGCGGGTAACAATGGTAATCCATGACGACTACTTTAATACCACTGCGCAAAGGGTACTCAAACATACGAGATTTGCTAATCAATAGATAATCATCTTAATTACCTACCTATTTTCTTATTAACAACACGTTTATCGATTTCGTTGTATAAGTTTCGTATCAATAATGTATGTGCTAATAATTGTAGTACATGGAAATACAGTTTTTGTTAGCCCAAATTTTCATTTGTGACGGCCGACATCCTTCATAAGCTTGTGACGGGTCAAATAAAACCCACATGAGAGGATAAAGACAAGTCATTCGTAATTCCCTATGCATTCTACTTTTTGCCTTATCTACCAATATAAGTGATACTTGACCCGTCACAAGCAGTGAGACCTATTGTTTTGTTAGAACACAATCAACCATTGTTTTGCGAGATAGACTTCATGTCTAATACTCCTTCATATTCTATATTTTCTTCCTTATTTTCTAAAACGAATTATTCAGGTTTTTTTTCCCTTTCTTATTTTGGAAATTTCTACTCTTATTTTATTCCCCTCTCTCCTATCACCAAACACTACACAACTCTTTTACTCCTATTTTATTCCTCTCCCTAATACTCGTGCGGTCGTGCCCACAAACAATTACGAGAAAATATGAAATTGGAGAGAGTATGAAATATATGTAACAACCCAATTCTATTCGGGAGACGGGAGTATTGAAGTCTAACAAAGGTACAAGCCTACAAAAAGAAAACAACATGCATGCATGCCATCATTATACATGGGCCTTACTCTATCATAATTCCAAATGAATTTTTCTATTTTAGCTCAAACTCACTAAAGTATACTTCTTTGAACACTTGAAAGCACCAACTCGCTTAGCGTTGAGTTTTAGAAAAACTAAAATTTAAAGTAATGGTAATTGTATTGCTAATTCACAAATTTTTAAGAGAGATGGTCTCTCCTACAATTTCTACCATACGATATGAGACATAATAATAAAAGTAAAGAGTAATGCTATATTCTTTGAAATTACAAAAAACAATATTTGTTTTTAGCTTTTTATTTTTGCAATTTAAATGTGCAACAAATATGTAGAATTGAAACTACATGAATTTTTAGATTAAAAGTGAATATTAAAAAAATTAAGCTAAGCTAATTAGTTTTATCTCATTAGTTAAAAGTGAATATTAAAAAAAAATTAAGCTAAGCTATTAGTTTTATCTCATTAGTTCTACTGTTCTACTATACGGTGTACAATTGCTTAGTATACAAGTTGCCTAAGAGTATAGAGTTTTTGTCAAATTACAATTTATATACACACTTCTAGAATTAATTATAATTGCAACCGTCAATAAAGAACGTACAAGATAAAATTACGACTTACGGATTGTTTTTTTTTTCCAAGTTAAGCTATGGGTGTCATATAGAAGATCCTCCGTACGCCCAATATTATTGATTTTTTAAATTTTCAAAGTTGAATCTTTAATATGCATATTACAAGTTGGCCCGTGCATCGCACGGGCATTAAATCTAGTATTGTTATAAAATCAACTTTCTAATCATTTGATAATGAGCTTTTTTAATAAAAAAAAAATTTCACTATAAAATTGACTGTTAAAAACTTTTCATAAAACATCACATTATTTGGGAATTGCGAAATGAAGCGATTTTCGAGAACAAAACTCCTAACTGGCCGTGTATTGTAGACAAGCTGTTTTTAAGAGTTGGGTTGTGGTGCAAATCGTGGAAAGAAGGTTTACCTTATACCTTAGAAGAATGGTTGAACAATTGGAAAATATTTAGAACATGGAAGGAGAAAAGGATAGGGCAAAGGACGACTCCGCGACTTGAGTTTTGATGCGGGCAATTGCTAAGTTTTTTTTTTATTTGTTTTCTTTTTGTGTTGTTTTTCGTTTTGTAAACTTGTTTGGGACCCTACTCGCTGTAGGTCTCGGGGTTTACCCCGCCTTTTAATTAAAAAAAATGTATTTTCTTGTAAATAAAATTAAAAGTAATTGATATTACAATTTTCCATAAAAATATCATTTATTCCTTTTCTTTTTGGGTTTCTTATCCTATGTTTAGTGGGCATAGGTTAGAAAAACCGTTGTTTTAATTATGACGACGTAGTCGTCATCCTTTTATAGCACTCGCCTTGGGAAGGCGTTAATGAATCGCACTTCACATTTAATCGTGCAATGTTTAGTGAATTATGTAGATTCAATGTTCATCTAGTTTGGTAATTCTTGAAAACTGGTAATAGTAAATAAGGTAAAAAGATACGACCAAGTGAAGTGGTTTTTGACTGCATTAACAACATATATCTACTTTTTCGTAAACGTGATCACATTTGTATACATATTGTCAAAATTTAATCACAAATTTTAATATATGACAGTGTCACACAGTGAGACGGTACATACTTTATAGGCTTCTTCACGGTCCCCGGTTCAAAACCCAGTTGAGGTTTTCTTCACTATTTTACCTTACCATGCTAAAAAGAGTATATATCTGTTGTTAATTACTGCTATATATGTTAACAAAGTCGGTACATCAACTAGTAGCGACTTGGTTCGCTTTTTTACGTTAATTTGACAAATAGTTAATTAAAACGCATTAGAAAAAAGTTTGAGTACTTCTATTTGAAGTACATTTAATCAGGTTTTAGTACTAGAGACGATGATAAGAAACACTAACTACTGGAAGCACAACTAGATGCAAATGACAACCTGGTACAGCTACTGGAAGCACAACTAGATGCAAATGACAACCTGGTACAGCTACTGGAAGCACAACTAGATTTCAGAAATGATGGCGGCTATCTGATGAATGAAAGCCTCGTCAATTTCAATATTAGGATATTCAAAATCGAAATTAGTTGCAGTTGGATAGTTATAGTCCTCAGTCGAATCACATGGACGCCGTAAATCCTTGATCTGTTCTAATAATCTCTTCCCTAAATCTCCTGTGAGATCCAAACGGAAGCAAGCACGCAGGTCGAGGGATTGAAGATGACAACAACTATCAAGGATTGCCGTTAGACCAATATTTGTCATGTTATTGCCAATCAGCTGTAGATGGCACAATTGAGGCATGCTTGCTGCAATTGCCAATACCTCCTCGTCATTTTCCAGAAACGGACTTTTTGAACCTAGATTGTTGAATCGGAATGTAGTGAGGGAGGGACAAGACTTAATGATAGAAATAGCTTCTCCGTTTTCAAAGTTGCAGAGAGTAAGTTCTAGTTCTTCCAAACAAGATAGCTTTTCAAGTGCTTCTACCAATGCCTTTTCAGATATACCGTCACATTTTGCAAGCCGGAGGCGTTTTAGTTGGCTCAACCTGCAGCAAGAATAGAGTTATAGTTAGGGATGGCAGTCCCACCCTTACCCTGTGGATATCCATCCACCCGAAATTAAATGGATGGAATATGGATGACGAATGTTTTTCGAATTTAGGGTAGGATATGGATATGGGTGAATTTAGGGTGGGATATGGATTATCGTCTCTCACCCGCTTAACCACCCTGTGGATATCCGAAATTAATATTTATAATTAATTTTTTATTAAGTTAATAATTATTTAGGTCATTAATGATTTCCCTTCAAAAGTATATATTTTTTTTTATCAGAAATTTTACTTAATTTTAATATCATACTGTTATTTAGGAAAAGTAAAACTTGTGTTTATGTGGATATTGTTATTTTCACTAATCAAAGTAACTTACTTTTGTTAGTTTAATCAATA
>LHUT01005601.1:0-12615 GCA_001412135.1 Silene latifolia subsp. alba | reverse complement strand
TTAAATAAGGAAACGAAAAGACTTATTCATCCCCCTTATACTAAAACAATAAGAGAGCTCCAAAATTTTACCGCCTAAATGAATTTTGCTATAACTGGGCTTTCATTATATCAAATCTGTAATTGGGCTTTTATTATATCATATCTGTAATTGTACTCTCATTATATTATATCTACAAGCGGATTATACTATAACTTTTACTTTTCAACCGACTAATACAAAAACATTAATAATAATATTTTACAATTAAATTTCAAAATGAGTTAAATGTGAGTTGTATAATTGTTATTTTCTTTAATATTCCTATCTAAAAAACTGCGCATTGGCGCGGGATCTATACTAGTTTGTTATTGTATTAATATAGTACTCCGTATTGGTTAACACTTAACATCCTTATTTATTTTTCCGGAATTTCAAACCAAAATTATGAGCATGAATTTTTACCAGCTAATTGAGCTCACATTAACACCACCATTCCGGCATTCCGGAGTACAAAGAATGGGAATGAATAAAATGATGCTTGTATTGAGCATTTGTGCAAAGATCTTCCAACCAAAACAAAAACAATGAAGGAAAAGAATATACAATCTCTACATTTTAGTACAGCAAACTTGTTGCTTTAACCATTTTATTCATCACATGATCCAACAATATTCCTTCCTTTTACAAAATTCCCCTTTCTTGTTGACTTGGGTAATCACAAGACTTGGTTAATCAACCAAATTATGCTTTTCTTCTTGATGAATTTATCCCATCAACTTTCTCATTCCCTATAAGAAATATACCCTTCCAACTTCACTTAGAACCTTCATCTTGCGAAATCGTCTCGACTTTCCCTTAGACATAAATCGACATGAGTTCCATTATAAAAATTATTCAGCATTTCGATGCACTAATCGGGTTAGCCTCCTTATCTTCTGTTTATAATTCAGCTGCCTAGGAATTTTTGGAGAAATTCTCACTTGTGACACTTCACGAGCTTGTGACGTCTCACAACCGGTTAGTTAATGCTAAACGGAGGAGGTGGTTGTGAGATGTCACAAGTTACTTTTCGTCACAAGCTAGAATAGTTGAAAATTTTGTTATCAAAAATTTAGGCTAACAATGTTTTTGTTCTGACTGTTAAATAACCAGGCCAGGGGTGATGCTCCTGTATCCTCTGTAAGTAACACAGTTCGTTTATCTTCCATTAACGTATAAACATCGAAAACGATAAGATATCTTAACAAAGTTGATATATTTTCAACAGGTACGCATCAATGCGAGCAATCGAGAGCCCTTCAACATTAGATGATCAGCAATGGTTAACATATTGGGTTCTTTACTCATTGACAACTCTATTTGAGCTCTCTTGTTGGGGAATCCTTGAATGGTATCTTCATCTTACGATTCTATAATGTTAGACTGACGTAAACTGTGTAAAACATGTCCGTTTTATTACGAGAGAAGAAAAGTCGACACTTACAAAATCTTCTGTAACATTCATAGTATGTTGGTTTCAGGCTTCCTTTCTGGCCGTATGTGAAGCTATTGTTCTGCATGTGGTTGGTGTTACCAATCTTCAATGGAGCAGCATACATCTACGAGAATGTTGTCCGAAAGTACGTCAAGATTGGATGGTTAGTCGATCCTGTTTCCGGCTACCCAGATGGCCAGCGAAAAGTACTGCAAATGATGTCTCTTGATGCCAGGAAATCTGTTGAGCGTTACATTGAGAAATATGGACCTGATGCATTTGAGCGTGTTGTTAGAGCTGTAAGATTCGAACTTTCTTTTTCAAATATCAACTCGTTTAACTGATAACATAATTAAAAGGTGATAAATAACCAAGATAAACACGAACTGTCTCGAAACTCGTCAGCATCAAAAGTTCAAAACTGTGTTTGTTACTTCTTTTATACAAAAAACTTTAGTTACAAAAATAAGTTTTCTGCTTCAAATTGTTACAGGCTGAAAAAGAGGCGAAGAAGACATACTGAGGATGCACAAACAGCACAAGAGATACATTTTTCTCGCCATAATTAGTTCTGTTTAATGTAATCTCAGTTTCGATAGCTGATTATTCTTGTATATTTTGTACAGCATATGATTAAAAGTTGCTACATTGATTTGTTTGAACAAAAATAAACATGAAAGTATTAAGAATTGCATTGACTGAAACAAAAGATCGTTTGCAAAGTAGTACGCCTTTGTCGAATTGGGTCATTAAAAAACAAGTAGGGTCAAACTAAAGACGAATGTAAAATAACACGTGATATAAAACCATTAACTGAGACCGATGTCTGCATAAACGGGAACACAAATTTCATTAACAAAGTTCTGAACTAGATTAAATTAAATGCAACCAAGTTTCTGATCTCGAAGAGCAGAATGTTAATTAAGAAAGGTAGCACCACATAAACTTGGACTGCACGGGAACCATACCTACCCGAGATGAAGGATGACCTTTTATGTAGTGGAGCTTTCCAGAGAAGGCGAAAAGAACTAAAGTTTCACCTGATCAGCTCAAGGCCTCCAGAGACCTACTCTGTATTTTTGGGCATACTTCAGAATCAGCTTCCGCTGTGAAGCATACAACACATGGTTACAGAAGAACACTATAAAAATCTTGTAATAAAAGAAAAAAGAATTTACGACAGGAAGCAACCAAAGAGAAACTCCTTATCTAATTACATGAGTCGATAAACAGAATATCAAAAGTAAACAGAATTTGAAACCAGGTTTGCAAGGAATTTCAAGTTTCTTGAGCTTAAGTGTGCGAACGACAAGCAACTTTTGAAGGTCTCCAAATTCTGACTCATCGCGCATTTTGAAGCAACGATACAAAAGATAATACTTTGCATCCTTAATTGCCTTGCATTTATCACACATAGTTCTCTCCCCTCAAGAACATGTTGAACACTGTCATACATATTACTCCAAAATTGATACAGTATCATCAAAACCCTAAAACTGAACAACAGCAATGAACTAGCTAATTGAGGTTAAATTGTATACTCATAACAACTACGAGATCATCCTATTCATTTTGGGAGACGGAAGAACAAAGCATATGCCAATCAAAAACTAAATAAGGCCAAACATAATTCCATAACCGGGTCTTTCCTCGCTGTCAATTCGATAAAATACGGCAAATCCCCAACATTAAAATTTAAAATAGATAATTCGATTTTCTCATAATGCACGAGGAATGTTTAAACATTGCTTTCGTGAAGCCAATAATTAAAGTCTCAGACTTTATGGCTTCCCATATGAACATTTCTGTCCAATATTTCGGGATGGTTTGCAGGGACGAGATAGGTTGGTTCTACTCAAGCGATCAATCTAGTTTTCATTCCTCGTACAAAAATCGATATCAATATGGGAAATGGCAGATAATTGACAGCAAATTGATATCCAATCTACAATCCTAAACCCATATAAACCCTGATCAAACATAATGCAATACATTTCTAGGTATCACTCTACTACAACATTACCCCGATAGGAGGATCGGATGTACGCAGCCTTACGCCCTTACCCGTGTATTAACAACACAAAGAGACCGTTTCCGAATGAATTTGGGTATTACTCTAACCAATAAAGATCTCAACTTTACATAAAAAAACTATGAACTCGTCAACAAATTTGCAACAAACAGAAAAAGAGGAGGGATTGAAGAGATACCTAAATAAGGGGAAGAAGTAGAGAAGAATCTAGAAGAGACAGGAAGAAACACTGGGGATTGCATTGTTGTTGAAGTTAGAGAATTTGTTCTAGTGATTTGTCTCCATATTGACAGCGTACTCATGTTTTTGTGTTGTTATTTCGAGTGATTTTGCAAACACAATGTTGTTGCACACGGTTTAGTTCACTGCCATTCTCAATGTTGATTGTTGAAGCACATAGTAGTTGACTACTAGTCTCAATTTTTAGGTATAGTTTAGTGAATGTCAACTGTTTAGTTAAAGTTGGTTTAAAATCTTTAAATCTCATGAGTATTAAAATCGTCATAACATTTTTGCAAGTCCGTTTAAACCAAAAAAATTAAGTTTAGGTTAAAAATTTTGTTTATTTCTCGAAAAAAAAAAAATAGCTTGGGAAGTGTGCTCATTTCTCGTAGGTAGACCTCACCAGCGTGGCGTGCTAGCATGGCCAGTCTACCATATCGGTCTCACATTCTTCCTACCTATTATCCAGTGATCAGTGGTCTACATAGCCCAATCCACCTCCTACCTAGTGCAGGGCCTGAGCCACACTTTCATATTAAAGCCCGCGCGACCCATGTAAAAAGTAAAAATAAAAATAAAAACAGCTGACTATATGAGTTGGGCCCATGCCAGACTTAAGAAAGCCGTGACTCAACACAACCAAACAAGCCTTTCCCTAGTGCCGTCCCCAGGCCCTTGAATCTGAGTCCCACCTGCCCGCACCTCCCCAGTGGGCACATTTACTAATAAAGTCGCAGACAATTACGCACGGGTCACTTATTGTTACTACGGCGTTTAGATAAATGTTTCACCTCATTTTGGGTCCTTTCAGTCCAAAAGTCGCAACCATACATATACTGGACCGAGCTCTGGTCCCCCGTATAAAGCCTAGCCCGCTTATGCCCAAACAAAAACATATTGGGCTAAGATAGGGCCAAACTTAAGTTAGCCCCGCACGACCCTTCCCATGAGAAAGACCAGTTCAAGGTCTCAGTTTATGGGCTCCGCTAGCCCGTTACCAACTTACCATTTCTACCCCTGATATTAATTTGTGATCGGCTTACTCTAGAATCGTATGAAGGGGGGATGAATTTTGGAGCTATAGGGGTAGTCGTGTCTTTTGGAAAAGTCATTTAATTGGGCTTTTTTTTTCCAGTTAAGCTAGTTGGCTTAGTTTAGCGTGTCATATCGTGCTAAATTTCCATTTGGCACGGCATTTCAAGTAGATTATTTGACCAAAGTAGCTTATTTGACCAAAATTTCAGCTACCTCATTTTTTTTGAAGTGTTTGTCAAGTAGCTTATTTAATCAAATAAGCTACCCGAAATGAAATGCTGTCTAGAGTAGTATTTGAGATTTCAGGTACTTGAAATAAATTATCTTCCATTTTGACCCTTTTAATCTATAATATTAAATAATTATCATATACTTTCACGTCATTTTCCCAAAAATCAGCTACTTTTTCAGCTAGTTTGCCAAACATTTTTTACATAATCAGTTACATTATCACCTCCTAATTTGCAGTTACCTTATCAGTTACTTTTTCAGATTTCACCCACCTTTTTCAGGTTTCGAGTTTCAACTACCTTTTCAGCTACTTTTACCAAACAAATCCTACAACTGTAGAAAGGAACCTGCAGCCCAACTGCAAGACCCATATTCATTATGTCGGCCTGATTGGTCGATCTGAGGGTGTAATACCCCTTGCTAACTGAAATAGGTTTTTCGGCAAACTAAACAAGGTGATTGATAAACTCAGATGACTAGTGTTTAAAGTGATTAAAGTGATTACAGTAATAATCATATTATTAACAAAGTGTATTTTCATTGACAGTTCGTGTTAACACTAACCGTTAAACATGCTACTTGCGAATTTGTTGTGGGATATAGACTTCTTTACAAGGTTTTTAAAATGTGCACAAGTAGGTCAAGTATCGAACATGTCAAACTATCATGAGTGACCACTTTTAGTCCAAGTTTCGAAAATTGGTGTTATAACTTGTATCCCAAACAAATTCCGGGTATCTAAATATGTACGAATGTACCTATATTACACTCTTTGGAGTAGTAATCCACAACGAGTTTAATGACATCACTTTCTAAATACACAAAACCAATTAAACTTTGTCGTATACTCGTATCCACCCATACAATAATTTTAACCTTAGAATTTGGGAGATCACGACTAACCAAATTACAAACTCTTATTAAAAACGGTTGAAAGCGTAAAACGGATCTAAAATAACACATTATCAAATTAATTAAACATTCTTTTAACATGTTTTAAAACCCGTTTTATACTATAACATCGCAATGCAATTAAAAGAGACGTACTCAACTACTAGTCCAAAATAGGCCCCAACGAATAACCCAACAAAAACACTAACTCCATCAGTTCTGTCCACCCAAAAATCACACTCCATGACATAAACCGTCTAAAAACAGACCCCCAAATTTTACCAAAAACTCAACTTCCATAACCCTAATTTCACAACCCAAACCCCAATTTAATCAAACTCATATTTATATTTCAATTTAAATAATCACAACAATCCCACTTTCCCTAATCACCTCCTCAACTTCCTTAACCTTCCCAACCTCTCGCAAAATCCCTCTTTCTACAACTTTTTCTCTGCGTCAATTCGTCGAACACCTGGTGTGCAACCCTAATTCTCGTAGAAAGAAGCATATAATCAACAATGTCGCTTCGACCCAATTCACGAACTGAGGTGAGGAAGAAGTCGTACAAAATTGGGGTTGATGCTGATGAAGCTCGTCGTCGTAGAGAGGATAATTTGGTTGAGATCAGGAAGAGTAAGAGGGAAGATAATCTTCTTAAGAAACGTAGAGAGGGTATGAATTCAATGATTCTACCTCAACAATCCCTTAATGATCTTCCTCAAAATATTGATAAGAAGGTATAATTTTGTATAAATTCTGTTTGTTTCAGTTTATTATATTGTGTTTGTAGTTAAAAAGTTTGGATCTTTTGATGTTTTTTAGTTTGATGTTTTTTAGTTTAATTGTGCATGTTTTAGTTAATTTGTGATTTGAAGTTATCTGGGTTTTAGTTTGATTTGTAGATTTGTTTGATTTTGGTGGGAATTGTGGGTTTGATGATTGTAATTTATGAAGTTTTGAGGGGGTGATTGATGTTAGATAGGGGTATTTGATCTGATGGGGGTTTGAAGTGAGGTAAAGTGATAATAGAAGAGAGTGAGTAGCAATCTGAGAATCGGGTTCGATTTCTCTGTGTATTTTTTTTGGGCTTGAAAGTCATGGCTTGATTTGTTTTGATTGTGGATTGGAATTATGGGTTTGGAATGAGCGTGTTTATGAAGTTCTAGAGGATAATTGATATGTTAGATAGAGCTTATATTTGATGGGGTTTGATGTCTGATCAGGTTATATGCGAAGTGAGTGTGAATAGGAATCTGAGATTCGAGTTCGAGTTCGCTGTGTTCTTTTTTTCCGGCTTGAAAGTTATGGCTAGATTTGTTTGATTTTGGATGGGAATTATAGGTTTGATGAGTGTGTTAATGAAGTTTGTAGGGTAATTGATATTAGATAGAACTATTAGATTTGATGGGGTTTGAAGTGTGATTAGAGTGATAAGAGAAGAGAGTAAATAGGAAACTGAGAAACGGGTTCGATTTTGCTGTGTTTTTTTCTCTTTTTGTTTGGGCTTTGAAAGTATTTTGCATGTCTTGCTTAACCAAGGGGATGAGTGGTGATGCCCAATTGCCCATATACCAAGCTATGTAGTTTAGAAAATCTTGTCAAACTGTCAAAGATTGTGTGAGATGGAATGATATCATGTATGGAGTACTTTTTTGCTCTGCAATCTGGTTAAGGTTGATGATAATCATCTGGATCCAAGGAGATTTTTTATGCTTACTTTTCCATGTATCTATTGTTTTCATGTAATTTTCCATAAAGCTTAAGGATTTATTCTATGATGTCTTTGGAAGACTTTACATCATTTTAAGAGTAGTCGGTGATGGTTTTAAAGCATGGTTCATGTAATCATGTTAGCGGACCTTAACTCAACTTGAGATTAAGGGTCTTTTGTGGTGGTGGTGGTTGATGATGATACTCACTAGAAATTAGCAACATGTGGACTGTGGGATTAAGTTACTTTTGTGTATTCATTTAGTATTATCTTCCTCTTTCTTTAACAGTTGGAAAGCATTCCTGTCATGGTTCAAGGAGTAGCATCTGCTGATCCGGCTCTTCAATTGGAGGCGACCACTCAGTTTAGAAAGCTCTTATCTATTGGTATATTTGAACCCAACTCTTGACTCGCTTTCGTGACTTTTGAGTACTCATATTTCTGACAGTTGTTTGATTTTGTGCTTAGAACGCTGTCCTCCGATTGATGAGGTTATTAAAGCTGGTGTCGTCCCAAGGTTTGTAGAATTCTTGGACAGACATGATCTACCACAACTTCAGGTATGTGATTCTTGTCAAGTCAATAGTGTGATTATGTTGCGGTTTAGATTTGCTACTTGTTAGCAGATGTTTCATTTCATGGTATTATGCAGTTTGAGGCTGCATGGGCGTTGACCAATGTGGCATCTGGGACTTCAGAGCACACGAGGGTAGTGATTGACTATGGTGCTGTCCCAAAGTTTATTCAGCTCCTTGCATCTGCTAGCGACGATGTCAGGGAGCAGGTAATTGTCTTTGGCCTTACTTCCTTGTTTTTCAGTTATCTTGGCTCTTGGGGACTTCTATTTTCAATTTCCAGATCTTTTGTTGTTGTTGAATAATGTTTCTGCATCCTGTTATATGTATCTAGTTGTCAAAGTCGTCCGCTCTTCATTTCTGATTGCCTTAAATTATCAACCTCTCTTGCTCAATGTTTTTGTGAGGTTGACTACCTATTGTGAATTTGTTCATTGTTTACGAAATTGTTTTGGCCAAATATTCCGGTCTCACTTCGCAAGTATCATGCTTTATTGGATTTTCATAATACTGGTAATATTATATATAACTAGTGGACCCTATTACTTCTTCTGCAGGCAGTGTGGGCTTTGGGTAATGTTGCTGGTGACTCTCCAACCTGCAGGGATCTTGTACTGAGTCAAGGTGCACTGGTTCCCTTGTTGTCCCAGTTGAATGAAAACTCAAAACTGTCAATGCTAAGAAACGCTACTTGGACTTTGTCCAACTTTTGTCGTGGAAAACCACCAGCACCATTTGAACAGGTTTTCTTGACTAGAACATAGTAGTTGCAATAAGACAACATTATAGCTAGGATACTAAATAAGTTTTGCTTATACTTTTTCAGGTTAAACCAGCGTTGCCATTGCTACGGCACCTTATCCATCTAAATGATGAAGAAGTCTTGACAGATGCCTGCTGGGCCCTTTCATATCTGTCAGATGGTCCTAATGATAAAATTCAGGCCGTTATTGAAGCTGGAGTATGCCCACGGCTCATTTCACTCCTAACGTATGTTCTTATATTTATTCACTATTTTCTTGTACAAAACATGCTGTTGAATACTCTTACGTCTTGAGGATGAGTTGTTTGTATTTAGAGCATATATTTTGTTCTCTATTAACTTCTAATTTGTTTTAAACCAGTCATACATCACCTACAGTCCTCATCCCCGCTCTCCGAACAGTGGGGAATATTGTCACTGGAGATGATTCCCAGACTCAGGTACTTTCTTGACCATGTTTGTTATTGGTTGATTTTGTATATATTCCCTATATTGATATATACGATGGCTCAGACTTCAAAATACCATTCCATTATTGTTGAGTGAATCTGTGTCGAGGCGTTGTGATGAGGTGGGGGTGTGCCTAGGCTTCTCAGTAATTGAATGAATGGAACAGTCAATATGTTTGTGTAATTTGGGACGGTTGCAAAAAGGAGAAAAATAAATGGGATATAAGGGTTCAATGTTCAGCCTGAGTGGCTTGTCTAGTTTAAGAAGCAACAGCTAATGTTAATGATATTTTTTTTTTTTTTTTTCCGTTTCCAATTTCTGTTTCTGTATCTCACAAATTCTTTCGACTTGTGTCAGTTTATATTAGACAACAAAGTGCTTCCTTGCCTTTACCAACTTCTTATTCAAAATCATAAGAAGAGCATCAAGAAGGAAGCGTGCTGGACAATATCCAATATAACTGCTGGGAATAAGGCCCAAATTCAGGTACTAGGCTTCTGTGGTTTTTTTTAAATCAAATTCTGTCTGAAGCCTTTTTTTGATATCGTAATTGGTTGTAGTTTTTGTTCTCTATCTCTCAATTCTAGTGATACCTAACTTGGGGCAAAAGATGTTGAATTTGCTTGCACATTTAAATATCCATGCTTTTGTCAATCAGGCTGTTATTGAGGCGGGCATTGTGAACCCTCTCGTTCAACTACTACAACACGCAGAGTTTGACATTAAGAAGGAGGCTGCATGGGCCATTTCAAATGCCACATCGGGTGGATCCCCTGATCAGATACGGTATGATTTCTGTTCCCCCCTTTTGTCTATGTTGGCATCTAAATGATGGATGTGTTTTTATATTTTATGAGCTTCTAAGTTCTAACCACCTGAAGAAAATTACTAAATTACCTTTCATTGACTATAGAAGCCAGACTGCGTAGTTAGCATACTAAGCGTTTAGATGAGGATTGCAGCTGATTGGGTACTTGGGTGAACGCGATGTATGAAATTACCCTTTTAAGTATATTATGAAAATAAGTGTTTTGGCAAATCAAACATGACATGACATTGTAAATGTTTGTTATATATATGGAGATTTTAATGGTCAAAGTTGGCCATTAAAGTCAAAAGAGACTTCATAAATCGGATGGAGGTAGTATTTACTCTTTTATTAATTTGGGACAACCCTAAAATGGAGAAAGGATACCCTACTCTTGGATTTGACGTTTGATTGATTGTGGGTTTGTTTTGTTATTCCACAGCATTTGGCTGTTTACTTCTCAATTTTGTAGTTTCTCACATTGCTCCACAACTTTATGGTTGCTGCAGGTTCCTGGTCGGTCAGGGTTGTATTAAGCCACTTTGTGATCTTTTAATTTGCCCAGATCCACGAATAGTAACAGTTTGCCTTGAGGGGCTTGAGAACATACTGAAAGTGGGAGAGGCGGACAAAGACTTGGGAATGAACGGCGAAGTGAATCTATATTCTCAAATGATTGACGAATGTGAAGGATTGGATAAGATCGAGAATCTTCAATCTCATGACAATAATGAAATATATGAAAAGGCTGTCAAAGTCTTGGAAAAATACTGGGCTGAGGAAGACGAGGAGCAGACTCTTCAAGATGGTGGCAATATGGACCAGCAAGGGTTTAACTTCGGAGCTGCTCAAGCCAACATTCCAGCCGGTGGTTTCAAGTTTGGCTGAAGTGGGGTACTTGGTCATATTAGTTCTGGGGAGGTTGTGTTTCCACCTGGAGGTTACAACCGGGTCAGTCAAGTCGGTGTCGTGTCGGGTCAAGGTGGGTCATCGAGTTCAGGTTTTTTCGGGTCAAAATGCTCTTTTGGTGGAGTCAGGTCTGGTTCGATCATTACCGGTTGAGTCGAGTCGGGGTTGGTATGGATTGAGATCGACTCTGGTCATCAGTTCATTACCGGTTGGTCCAGTGTCGGGTCAAGGTGAATCATGAAGTTCGGGTTTTGTCGGGTCAAAATGCTCTTTGGGCAGAGTCGGGTCTGGTTTGATCACTAGTGGGTTGGGCCAATATATGTGTTGTCAAGTCGTCCTTGGTATAAGGTTATATCGAGTCTGGTGATTATGAGCCTCTTCATCGGTTCATTTCAAGTTAGTGTTTATAAGGTAAATGTAAAAAGTTATCATATTTGGGTCATTCTTAAGGTAGTTATGTCAAGTCATCAATCGGGTCTAGACATTTTGGGTTGCATCTGTTATGGTTTGATGGGGTTTGTGTTGGGTCAGTTTCCCTCACAATTTTTTTGGATCTCATCAGTTCGGCTTTAAGCACCACACAAAACCAAACAATCAAACTGAATTTTGGAAGTCGTCTTCAATTTAGTTCTGGCCTAGTGTTTCTGCTTCTCACAGGAAAATTGGAGTTGCACCCGGTATTTGTATTTAGCTACACAATCAAAGTCGTAAGTTTTTCACAGCTGTCAGCATCCTGAGATCTTTGCAGATTGTATGTAGTACAGGTTGGAGCTAAGGAGTATAATTATTCATTCTTCCTGTTTTTTCATTTTACAATGGATTTTATGTAGTTTATTCGCCCGTTACGAATATAAATATCATATATGGTACTACTTCCTATGTCATTTTGCAACATGTGCCCAGCCTATCAAGTATGCAATTTTGTAACTTGTGCACTTGTTCCTGCTACACTAGTATCTGGGTCAGATAAAAAGGCATAGAATTGGAAATGTCAACTTTCTGCACTTTGGTCGACAACTCGGGTTCTAAATTGGTCATGGTGCATTTTGATGTGGTGGTTTGATACCACATTGCTGATTTAAATTCGACCTAAATCCATTGCGTCCAATTTCCCAAATGAATTTGGATTGACAAATTTGAAAACTTGAAGTTCAAAGCTGGTACGAAAGGAAAATTACTTGACCCGTTCTAAATTCTCCTCTTCGTGTGATAACGTTTATGAATTTTGGACCCTATTCTCTATTTTTACGTAGTACTATGATTCTCTATTTTTACGTAGTACTATGATACTTTTGTCTTGTTGAGCCCGGTATGGCGACGGATTGACTGTGGTACGTACTAAAAATCTGGTACATACTACATGTCTACATTGTGTATTGTCTCCCATCCCAGACTATCGCAAACTCACAACATTTCAAGTTTACATTTTTGGTTAAGTCTGGAAACCGTAACATCAGTCTTAACTTTTTAACTCTTAGGCGCTGTTTGGTAAACGGTATATTGGCCAATTTTTAGCATATTCAAGGATT
>LHUT01005597.1:10610-23227 GCA_001412135.1 Silene latifolia subsp. alba | reverse complement strand
TGACTTATTTTCCATTTTTTACCCCTTTATTCTATAATATTAAATAATTTTCATATCCTTTTACGTCATTTTACCAAAATCATCTACCTTTTCAGCTAGTTTGTCAAACACATTTTTATATAATCAGTTACCTTATCAGCTCCTAATTTTCAGCTACCTTATCAGTTACCTTTTCAGGTTTCAGTTAACTTTTCAGTTTTCAGCTACCTTTTCAGGTAATTTTGCCAAACAGAGCCTAACCCTCATATATAAACAAGACAAACTTGGGTCATGTTCTTTTGTCTGAATTGAAGTGAACTAAATTGAATTTAATGGAGCTGAATTGAACAGAACTGGGTTTAATAAATTGAAGTAAGAGTTAATTTGATTGTGAAGAGAAAAGTTGAACTGAACTGAATGAAACTGTATTGAACTGACTGAACTAAACTGAGCTGAAATTAAGTCCAAAAGAACAGAGCCTTATTGCTTTTTTAGACATTATACTTTTTTGTTTATTTGACCTGTTTTATGTTTGAGGTTAGACCTAGCAAAATTGGCCCAACTTATACCCAACCCGACACTCGAACCAGTGAAGACTCGAGCTTCATCAATAAGCTCAAATTGACCCGGCTTGAATGTTTATTGTTGCACGCTAATCACTATCCCAAGAAAACTTGAATATAACAAATCCGAAAATGACGCGAACCCAAGATAAGCCAACCCAAACCCCATTTGTCCCTCCGGTCCAAGTTAACGCGATCCAAACTCAACCCGGCTAAACCATTTGCCAGATTTATTTAAGACGATATCTGTTTTAAACAAGAATTTGGGTAAATAAAAAGAAGGAAGACAAAATAGTTGACCCCGTCAGTCTACACTTGGGATCTCCTAATCCAACGACTAAAACACACCAAACCTAGACCCACAAAAACAAGTGTAAACAATCCAACGGCTAAACTCAACCTAAACTCCTCCAACTCCATATACTAGTAGTAGCTACACGGTTCCACTACACACTCCAATATAAATACCACATCACACTTTAGATCTACACAAACATAACACACACTTCTCACTCAATTTCATACCAACAGTTGCATATTAAATCTCAAAGAGGGGCAACCTGAGCAAACACACAAAAAACAAACATGGCAGGAAACAAGAATGTTAGTTCTCCTATGTTGTTGTTATTGGTATTGAGTTGTGTTATTGGGATTTGTTCTGCTAAAAGTTATGTTGTTGGTGGTAGCACTGGTTGGACTATTCCTACTACTCCTTCCTTTTACTCTAATTGGGCTTCCAACCAAAAGCTTCTTGTTGGTGATATCCTTGGTAATTCTCTTACTTAACCCAACTCGATGTTTTACGTTGTTAAATTTGTCTGATTTGAAAATTTTATACGTTAACTAAATTATAGAGTCGGGTTTTATGTACTCTGTTTATGTTTGTTTGATGTTAAAGTACTTTTCCGTCCTAATCATTTATTTATGAAAGGGATTTTAATTAAATTAAACAAATGATTGCGATGGAGGGAGTATTTTCTTAGTAGGTAATCTGATTTGTGATGTTGATTGTTGACACATCATTTTATCACTAATTAAACAGTTTCATTCTGGTCTGGCAGTCTCATACATGATTTATTCTAAGATAGGTGGTAATTTTTGAGACACTACGTACTCTAACAAGAGAAAAGCATATAGTTTTACTTAGCCAATAATTATTGTTTTTTTCTAACGTGTGCACTTAAGACACGGTAAAGGAAACCTAACATTGTTTAGGTTAAAATTGGGTTTAGAGTAGTGGAAAAATGAGCTGTACTGCAATACTGTGTAGATTTGGAAAAAGATTACTTTAATAAGAGGAGCGTAATTATGGGATTTAACTTATTTAAGATTACATTATTATTGGCATCAATCAGAGGAAAATTTACATCTAATATGAGCACTCTGCACTATCTATTCCAAGTATAATTTAATAATGGAAAGTTGTGATTGTTTATCAATCTATTATTGGTAGTTTTTACATATAATTATAATATTTTTAGAATGTTAATAAAATATAGGAAAATGGTACATGGAATCGCATAATTAAAAACAGCCACTTTTTAGGGGAAATTGTCCTAGTGTGGTTGTGGTACCATCACTAGTGATGTTTAAATAAAGACACGCCGAAAAAGAAATTAAAATTATAGAATTTGCATGGACCATAACCAAAACAATGTTTATATGGTCACAATTTTTTTTTGTGAAATCGGTACATTATCAACTTAAATTATCTCGAATCGTTAATGTTTAGTATATTGTTAACAATGTCGTATGACACATTGTCTAATTTGTTAGGTTCATAAAAGCAGTAAAACTCTTACCCCAAGTTATTAACATAATCTATATCGACTAAATGATCGATATAGATTATTACTAGCAGGCCCGGCCCTAGGGGGTGTCATGAGGGGCATTTGCCTAGGGCCCAACCTTGGAAGGGGCCCAAAATGAAAAAAAAAAAAAAAAANAGAAATCTGCCTCAGTGCCCCTGCTATAGAACGGTCTTATAGAAGAGTAGTAGTTTTTTTTATATGTTGATTTGGGTCTTAGACTCTTAGCCATAATTTTTATTCTATTTCGTTATATGTGCTGCAAACCTCTAAGTTATTTACCAAGATATTAATTGTATGTATATTTATTTGAAACTTTGTATATTTTAAAGAAAAATTCAAACTAAAACATTATTTATTTAAAAAATTATAGTGTGTATAACAAGAGACATTATTAAGGTTTTCGATATTTTTTACGCTAAATAAAATTATTTAGAGGAAAATTTTTTTAAAAAAATTCAAGCCAAAATAATTTATTGGGGAAAAAAAATTGTGCCCCCATGCCTCAAATTCCTACTTCCGTCACTGATCATACATTGTATTTTTTTAAAGGGCCCCAATTCACGATTTCGCCTAGGGTCCCGAGAAGTCTAGGACCGGGCCTGATTACTAGCATAGCATTGATTTATGGTATTTGTACAACGATCTTATGCAAGACTAATATTGAAAAATGGCAGTGTTCACATTCCCTGCTCAAGCCCACACAGTAGCAGAAGTATCAAAGTCAAACTACGACGCATGTACATCCGCAGCCACCCTTGGACCGGTCATGACCACTGCCCCAGCTAACATCACCCTAACCAAACCCGGAACCCATTACTTCATCTGCACCATCACCGGCCACTGCGGTGCCAACCAAAAGCTCACTGTCACCGTCGCTGCATCCACTCCTGCCCCTGTAGCCACCCCAACCCCCTCCCCTAAGTCCAGCCCAACCCCATCTCCTAAAACCAGCCCAGCACCCTCCCCTATGATCAGCCCAACCCCATCTCCCTCCCCAACTACATCTCCTAGTCCTTCTCCCTCAGTCCCAGCGCCAACGGTTGCCCCTACTCCTGCAGCTTCAGGACCAGGCGCCAAATCCCCGTCCACAGTCCCGTCTGCAGCCGACAGCCCAGGCGATTCAGGCTCTGCCACTCCACCAGCTGGCAACTCTGCTACTGCTGCTGCTACTGGTGTTACCTTGTTGAGTTTGTTGTCTATTGTTTCTTTCGCTCTCGTATTTTAGATTTTATTTTACTACATATGATTGTGTGATTTATGCGTTTGTTTTTTTAGCGAAGTTATTTTTATGTAGTTATCATGAGATTGAGATTTTATTGAGAGCTTTGGGCGTATAGATTTTTCACTAGGTATTTTTACAATAAGGCTTAATTTTCATCGGACTTTTTCGTTCTTAATTATTGGATCTTTTTTTGGTTATATAAATACTTGTAAGTCTTTTCCCTCGATTTTTCTTACTATTTCAATGTTATTTAACGCTTGATATCATAATCATTCCGATTTCAGAAATCTTAAAAAGGGTGGTAATTTTGACTTTTGTAAAAACCTACCAGATACCAAATCATCAACTAACTTTACACTAGCATGTGAGATTTCATCTACAAAGTAACTACCATTTCACCTAATTTATCAAACATAACACGACCATTTAATATATAGCACAAAGTCACGTAAAACGGCACCAAATGCATTAAAGGCTTAGTAATCGAAAATTGAATGCAACAGAAATTGTCAAAATGGCATGGACAACAGTCAACAGTCAACTTCACGTAACCAATACAGAGTACTTTACCAACATATCATAATGTGTACCAAAACATATACAACGTGTTTTCACGTGGCAAGTTCAATTAACATCATTGTTTCTAAGTTCTGACGCTTTCAGTTCTTATTTAAGACCGTTTTAATTTAAACAGCCCTGTATTATGTATGTCTCTGTAAACGTATTTTTGATCGCTTGTTATTGGACGGTTTCTACTAGCTTCGTAACAATAATTAAGTGAGCTAATAATGAAGACGAATATAAAAGGGTCGAGTTTAGATTGATTGTGATTAGTAGTATAAGAAAGGTAGATATATATAGGGGTCCATGGAAGGACTTTATAACAACTACTACCCGTACCATGTTTGTCATTTGGTTTGTAAAATTATTCAAATTTATAAGAACAATGACCAAAACTGTAAAGCAGTAAGTGACATTTAGCTAAGTGTTTTAAGTGGTGTTGGCATGTATTTATTGGATGTACGCACTTGGGTTGGAATTTGGATGTTGATGTAGTGAATTAGTCATGTGTGACTTCAACTTTTCTAAAGGTTTCTAGATACCCCATTCCTTTGGGTACCCGATCACAATTCCAACGTACACCTTGTTCTTTTGTATAAACTCTATTCTGTTTGTCACAAATAGTTCTAGGATTAGCTCGTAATGATTGAGTTTAGTGATTAAAATATGAGATTATTGCTAAGAAAATGGGATCAGTATTTTTCAGCATCTCAAATTCATTTGGTTTGGCTTAAAATTGTCTAGGAAGGATACGTAAATAATTATCTACAACATATTAGAATCGAAATGTCCGAACCGTCACCATAAAATAGAAATGTTGATGACTTACCAATTGGCCCAACTCAATAGGAGGTCAAACTAAACAATAATCAAAACTTGATTCTTTATGACCCAACTTGAATCGAAATAGTCGGTAATGACTTTGACTAGATTGATGACCAACTTAACTCAAGTACGTGAGTCATTGATAACTTAAACTGTATCGGTCTCTAACTTTTGAAGGTCCATATTAGCCTCTATATGGCAATTAGGAAAACCATTTTTAAAAATTGAAACAAACTAGTAGACCTAACCCATGACTCAAATCCAAATTTTTAAAATTTGAAACAAACTAAGCTAGTTTATGCGGAGCTAATTAGGGAATTACGTAGCATGATGACTTACCATATCCACAACATATTAGAATCGATATGTCCGGAACCGTAAATAATTATCTACAACATAAAATAGAAATGTTGATGACTTAAAATTGTCTAGGAAGGACCCGTAAATAATTATCTACAACATATTAGAATCGATATGTCCAAACCGTCACCATAAAATAGAAATGTTGATGACTTACCAATTGGCCCAACTCAATAAAAGGTCAACCTAACCAATAATCAAAACTTGATTCTTCATGAATCATGATTCAACTTGAATCGAAATTGATTTGTTATGACTCGTGACTCGATAATAATGACCTTGACTAGATTGATGACCAACTTAACTCAAGTACGCGACTCATTGATAACTTGAACTATATCCATAAGTACGCGACTTATTGATAACTTGAACTGTATTGGTCTCTAACTTTTGAAGGTCCATATAAGTCTCTATATGGCAATTAGGAAAACCATTTTTAAAAATTGAAACAAACTAGTAGACCTAACCCATGACTCAAATCCAAATTTTTAAAATTTGAAACAAACTAAGCTAGCTCATGCGGAGCTAATTAGGGAATTACGTAGCATGATGATGCACTGTATATAAACCAATCTCCCTGGTCCTAAACCATGTGCAGCTAATTTGGGAATTATATATGAATAAAAATCTCTCTAAATTTGGGAGATAATTAAACATCTAAACATTTCATGTTGATTAAAAAAGATTCTTTCACATGGGAAACCAAAGATGCACCACCACTAACTTTTAAAATGTTGATGATCTTATACTAAATTCAAAAGTACAGCCAATTGAAATACACTGTCCATTATAGCACTTGTGGAAGTTGGAACTCTACACACCAAAATAGCATGTCTTCATCCATCTTCTATTTGTATTGTCACCCATGTGACACTTCTTAAACATTTATTCTTCCATTTTAAAGCTACACTAATTCTCACTCTCACTCGTGACGCGTTAATTACAAGCTTGTAACATCGTACAACTGATTAAAATAAAGTTAAAATGGAAAATGGTTATGAGATGTCAAAAGTTGCTTTACATCACGAGCAAGAATAACTGCTAAGACTAGATTGCATGTGCATTGAGATGTAACTTAGGTAATCCTGACGAAACTGGACCTTAATACTAGTAAACACGCTTTTGGAAGTCATACAGTCATAGACGAAGAGAAAAGGGATATTTTCCGAAAATTTGAGGACCATTTATCTATATCAGTAAGGAAAATTTGATGGGTCGATATTGGTTGAGGTCGAGGTTGAGGGTGATGTTAAGTATTGATTAATATTTAGCTGTCATACGAGTGTTATGTCAACATAGTGAAATGGTTGATCCACCCTCCTTGAGTCCTTGTGTACTAAAATATAAACATATTCACAACTGGCCACAAGACTTGTGGGCTCATTCTTGCGCATTGCCCTTTTATGGATGGGTGCATTTTAGACAACCATGACTTTGTTGTTACCTTTATTTATTTAAAGAAGAAGGAATATAACTTGGAATTATATTCAAGTAATTCCAAATACAGTTCTAATTTATTTTTATTTTTATTTTTATTTTTTTGAGGTTATAAGCCTTAAAACACTTTGGAGTACTAGGAGAATATTTCCATATAATCCAAGATCATTCCCATTTGTTGGCATTGTTCTTTTCAGCTGAATGGAGCTCTGCTATATCCAAAAGAGTTCAAGTAGGGGTTAGTTTGAATAAATCTTAGCTGAATTGAATGGCGTTAAGCTAAACTAAAATAAGCTGAAATAAAGTCTCAAAGAACAAGGCCTAACTCTATGCAACCAACCCTGATTATCCCGTCTTTCAGCATTAATTTGTTTTGTAGGTATAACTGAAACTCCGTGTAGGTACTTATGTAACACAATTTTACACGCATCATAAAATCATCTCTCAATTCTTAAATATCCCCATAAAAAAGGGTGTTTTATAACTTGCACAAGTTTTTTTTTGGTGATAGTCTTTACATTATGATTTTATAGATATACAACGATTTTATATCCTGCCTTCGTCCTGAACACTTGTTTACCTTTTGTATTCTTATTGGGAGTTATTTTAATCAAAGATAAACCTGACAAATGGATTAACAGGGTCGTGTTCAAGTTGGGTCAACTTCTGATTTGAAAGAGTTTGGGTTGTTAAGTAGGCTGGGTCATTTCGGGTTTTCGTTCAACTATTACCAAGTTATCTATAGATAATAATTCATGTGCAACAACATAATAAATATTTGACCTGGGTCAAATTATACTGGATCAAGTCATTCAGATGAAGTCATTTTGCCAGGTCTATTTATAGGGGTACCTTATTCCAGTTTTTGTCTTTACACTAGTCCATTTTTTAGAAAAAGGAAAGGTCAGAAGGCTCAGGACTCATGGGTGCACACAATCAGGAGAAAAAAAACAACAGGTGATCAACAGATGCACTAAAACAAATTTATTTTGGCCCATTATTAGAGAGGCCTGCTGCAAAAGCCCAACAGGCCCACATGGGTACATGTACTTTGTCCTCCCAAAAAAGCTCCAATTGCAACTCCCAAGGGAAAAGAGGTCCATTTTCTCATTGCATATTTGCATGTCTAAAAAATGTCCTATATCAGAATGGAGCCTTCTGATAAAGCTTAATCATTAATACATGAAAGTCAGGTTGCTTTCTTTGAGTACCTATGGATCCTGAAGATTTAACTTATTAGTACATGACAGTCAGGTAGCTTTCTTAAGGTACCACCACAATTTCACATGTAAAACAACAATACTGCAACAATGAATACGGCAACGATGACGTGTTAGCTACCGAGATTTGGGATCGACAAACATGAATTAGATGATCAGCATAGACTGCTATGTTACTTCGACACATCACTTAGCTGCCGTGTCGTGTATCTGACAGACACGTATTGTGTCCGACACGACACAACACTTCGACACTTCACTTTAGACCAAAAAATTGAAAACTTTGCACAAAATAGCCTTATTCCGTACTCCCGACATATGTCAAACACGATAACATAGTAACATAGCTCTGCTGAGCTAGACTTAAATGCTACAGAGTACCTTCACAAAATCACAGTACCATACGTGAAATGGCTTATATGTGAGACCAACCCATTAACCTCGTAATCAAAGGCAATTACCATTAGCAACAGAAGCAGCACATAATTAATTCACTCATTTCTGCCTGTTATGTCTTATGTGTGAAATCTTACATAAAGGATTCACTCAGAAAGACTACAGTGATAAAATTTTCAAGCACAGATTGCCAATTACTGAATGTAATGCATACAGAGATTTACAAACCCAATTTACACATATCTCACTGAATGCCTACTTTCAATTACTACCATCTTAGACATCTCTAATCTACGACCACGTCCAATTTGTTTTTGTTAACAAATCGGTTTGTGGCTATGACGACATATAAATGCTAGACTCAATAATGATAAGCTCTAGGTTTACGCCTTGTTAACAGTTTTCTTAGTCTAATGCCTAAAATTTGTCCTGATAATGCATTGCAAAATGTTGGTGTTACAGCAGATAAGAGATCAAACACTCATTGCATTTCACCATTTAAAGAATATGATACAATAGAAGAGCGTTCGTCTACCAACCTGGCCATTTACTTTGACCATCAAATTGGTTAGGTTGAAGCTTTGGCAGCCGTTGAGCCTCATCATTCCCTAACTCGGGATAATCCCCGGCTTTACGCTTTCTTAAAGTTGTATCCCTATCAAAAAGTTCTTGTTCCAGTCTGTTGTCACAAGATTCAGAGGGACCACTAGCCGTGTGCCTAGGGAAAAGAGGGAGCTCACGATTCCTAGCCAATGGCTCAGCATACTTGGTAGCATCTTGATGACTGCTTGAACCACCGTCATTGTTCATGTGACCAAATTGTCTCTCCACGCTTGCACAATGGTCTGAAGGACCCAACCGCAAAGACAAATCACAATCCATTTCAACAGGTTTTCCATGACTATCAAATGGCCTTACTTGTTTATTCCTATGAGCATTACTTCCTTCGCTTGTACTAGGCAATGGAAAGTGATTCGTGCTGGAGAAAGAAGTAGGGTGGGTCCTAGGCCAACCAACTGGTCGTCCGATGATTATATTGTCAGAAAATGAGTTTGGGGATGGGTGGAAGCTAAGCTGGGACTCTACATTTGGGAAATGACTACTATAATACACTGGATAAACAGGACCTAAGTTCAAAGAAGGCTTAGATTCAGTAGCAACAGAAGGAATAGGTCGAGGGAAGGTTTGTGGATATTGGGGGACAGTTTGGGTACTTGAGTGCGTAAATGTACTCGCTTGGTTTGCCATTCCTGACCTTGGTGTACTGAATTGATTGCTGGAGGGGGTCGGCGGTTGTGAGAAAGGTCCGTGATTGTTGGTTTTGTCAGGAACCATGAGTGGTGCTTGAGCCGTCTTTTGGAATTTCGGGTTGAGATAATTCCTTGGATTATTGTGCCGTTCGCTACGTGATGCCCTAACAGGAACACATCCCAAATGAAGGGCAGCTGAGAACAGAATTAGCAGGGAAGGGTTAATTTTTTACTCACTGCAATTGATATACACCTCAAATAATGAATTTCGTAACAAAGACAAGGTATTAGGGATGACATTAAATGAATAAACTTTCTGTAGCCCAACAACAACATTAGTCTAGTGCCTCAAAGGACTCCCGCAAATGACAGGGCAAAGGGAGTGGATGTAAGCTTTCTATAGCCCACCCATGATGAAAATAGCGTCAAAAATTGCATTTAATGACGGCAACTTTACAATGTAAAGGACGACCAGTTAGTGACCAACATAGTAATGTATACATGTGAAACTGAGTGGGGGAAATAAAGTGATGGAAGATGTAGCCCCTTGCACGAAGACATTAACTTGATTTCACATATGGACTGACATCTGGACTGCAATTGAAACGAAAATAACTAAATTTCTTTCAAAAACAGTGTTGAACTCCAAGAGCTGTAGAAATTTTAATAGAAGGACGACTACTTTATCATTAAAAGAAGCACAGCTAGTTAAAGATTCAAGCATAGTAACGTACGCTTGTGACCCAAGGGGGCAATAAAGTGATGGAACAATAGAACATGTAGCCCTTGCACTAAGACATTATAACCTAATATTACATATGGACCGACAACTGGACTCCGCTCGAAACGACATTACCCAAATTTCTTTCAACATCATCAAACTCCAACAAGAGTTGCAGAGCACACCCTAACAATTTGCTATAAAGTTCACCTACATTATCCCATATGCAATAGATCTAAGTGAACAACAAGGAGCATCAAAACACAGTCAAATACAGAAAGAAGCTTACCTTCAATACAAGGCTGAAGAAATTGACCTGTTTCAGTACTCTCATCTCGTCTAATTATGGTGTTTATAGCATCATTTAGGCGGTCCCAAAGCGTATCCGTATCCACATACTCAGCCTAATCAAACAATGTAACCCCCAATTTAGCTAAAAACAGCCAACACCCATCACAAATTGCTACAATACCAACACCTCAAACATGAATGTGAAAAAAAAAAAAAATAATGCAAAAATACCTCGGAATTAGCTTTGGAGTACATAATCTCCTCAGCTTTGAACACAACTCTAGGGAGCTTCTCCTGCCATTCTCTATTCTTTCTAGTGACAGAACCATGAGCTTCAGTGACAACTCTGAACAAACACAAACACATGGTGGGCAACATTTTACACAACAAACTTTCCATAATTATTCAAAAAAAAATCGAAACTTCGAAACAAATGAAGCTAATTATCATGATGGGCACTTCAATCAAATAATACCCAAAAAGATTTAATGAACAAAGATTGAAACTTTACATCAAAATAGAAGAAATTACAAAATGGGCAATCATTTACAGTAAACAAAACCAAATTAAAAGCAGAAAAAACAAAACTTGATAACAAATGAAGCTAATCATCATGCTAAGCACTTCAAACAAGTAACACTAACACCCAACAGGTTTTCTGAACAAAGATTGCAACTTTACATCAAAAAAGGAGAAATTACATAATGGGGCAAATCAAAACTTGATAACAAATGAGGCTAATTATCATGCTAAGCAGTGCTGGAGCTAGGGGAGCCAGCAGGGGGCTCGCCCCCGCTGACGGATGGAAATTTCAATTTCAAAGGTTTTAGTTAAAATCTTCCCCCTTTTTTTTGAGTTTCATTTATAGCATTACCCATTCGCCCTCGCTGAGTTCAAATCCTGGCTCCGCTAATAACTTCAAACAAGTAATACCCAACAAATTTCTCGAAATTACAAAATGGGCAATCATTAAACAGAAAGAAAACCAAATAAAAAGCTTTCAAGATTGAATCTTGAAGAGAAAAGAAGAAGAAGAATGAAAAACCCAGAAATGAAACCTGAAAATCTGTTGAATGACAGAACCTCTAATGGGTTGATGTCTATCACTATGCCAAGCTCTACGAACACACTCATATGGTCTTGGACCAGGTCTAGGCATGGTCAACTCAACTGATGATGTTGTTCGTACAGCAACAGCAACAATAGAAGTAGTAGGTGTAGTTGTGT
This sequence comes from Silene latifolia subsp. alba, assembly GCA_001412135.1. NCBI lineage: Eukaryota > Viridiplantae > Streptophyta > Magnoliopsida > Caryophyllales > Caryophyllaceae > Silene > Silene latifolia. The sequence continues at coordinate 11,364 of LHUT01005597.1, read as the reverse complement.
TGTTTTGTGTTGTGTTGTGTTGTTGAACAAATGAAGAAGTTTGACAGCAATGATATAAACAATAAAACCCTGTGCAGCAGCTTGTAGTTCTCAATTGTTGCTTTCGGGGCTTTTTTTTTAGGCTGAGCAACCAAGAGAAGTTGCTTTCTGACTTTTTTGGCTCAGCAGACAGTAATGTATAAGGGTGGAAGTGTGGGGGTATGTGAGAGAGAACTTTGCCTTGTTTTTTGGCTTGGCTAGTTGCCTCCTCTATCTCTCTCGGATTACTATCCTTTCCTGTTTAGTCCGTCTTCTTGTTAAAAACAGTAAAAATAGAAATCGGGTCACTCGATTCGGTTTTGGTTCGACTATAATTGTTTTCGTTTTAATTTATAAGACCTTTTAGATTGAGTCAAGCTTATCCCCGGCCGGACCGCCTCAGTAGGTTTGGTTATTAGATTAATGCGTAACTATCGATCGGTTTGATAGAGCATGGTTTATTTCCTGTTATTATTAAGTCAGGATTTCAGACACACTTCATCATGTGTTCAATTTCAGAATAATGACTTCATAAAGGGGTTATTACTTACAGAGTATAATATTATTAATATAGGTTATCCAAAATCTCACCTAGTTAACGAAAACATAAAAACGAGACACACAAAAAACCTACTTCTCTCTAAAAAAAAAAACTCTAACCTCCATCAATTATACGGGGGCTCCCATCAATCATCAATCGATGGTAATCCCCAAAATTGCTTTATTTTTCAACCAA
>LHUT01005590.1:9293-21857 GCA_001412135.1 Silene latifolia subsp. alba | reverse complement strand
CCAGTTTTATATATATATATATATTGATTGTCTACTTAATTCGCTAAAAAATTGATGCCTGAAGTTTAATTATTATGTGATCGAGAATTCAAATTCATAATAACCTAGTAATTTGGTGAGATTTGATTAACTTTTCGAGAGAGAAAAAGAGAGAATTTGATGTTTGTTTAGGGTTATTTGATGAGAATAATCCATCATATGCCCCATCTTCTCATATTAATCTATTCTCGTGTTTAACTGAGAATAATCTTATCTTTGACGTCATTTAACTAATATTAGACTCGGGCCATTATTTACCTCCTATGACCGGTTTCTCAACAGGTCATTGTTTTTTTTTTCTTTTTTTTATTCCTTATTTTTATATTTTCTCTCTCTTATTTTATCATCCTTCATTCTCTCCTAAGTCCTAATTCTTCATTTTTCCTAATCATTCTTTTATCTTCATCAATTCATCATCATCTGATCACAAACCAATACGTACATTATCCTCTTTCTACTTAATTTACTACTCAATTACTATCAACCCCACCCTATTACTCTCCTTTCTCTGTCAAACTCAAAATCACCAACGCAGAATCGTCACCATCATTTACCTTACCCTAAATTCTAATTACTCAAAAATCTAGTATTATGTTGCTAGTGGCTGTTGATCGTTCTCTATTTGGACAAGGAGAAATATAGTGAAGATGGATATTTAGGCATACCCAGTCATTGTTCTATAACCTAATTCGAGTACTGCTTCACTATCAGCGGCGTCACATTCTTCAAGCATACCATGAATCAAGCACTATAATCTCAAAATTTAGCAAAACCCCAGAAAAATCCACACTATAATCTCAAATTTATGCACAAACCCAGAAACATTATAATCAAAAACCTAGAAAAAACTAATTAAAGAATTAACAAAGGGGAAAGTCATCAAATCGTTGGATTGGTTTTACCAATCGGTGGATGAGTGTGGCAGCGGCGATATTTCGGGGTTTGATTCAACTTTGGTTAATCTTTTTTGATGATTTTGATTATGGGAAATAAAATTAAGGTTTTTGATTATGAGCCCAATTTTGATTCAGCTGATAATGATTAAAGATGAGAGGAGTTGGTGAGAGTTTTAGGGAAATAAAATTAGAGGTTTTGTTTTATGAATAAAATGAAGGGAGTTGAATAATTAATCAGGTTGATATACAAGGAAAACTGGTTGTCTAGGTAACCGGTCTATTGGTCTACTATAAGTTAAATGATGTCAAAGATGAGATTGTTCTCACTTAAACACGAGGATAGATTAATACGAGAAGATGAGGCATAGGATGGATTATTCCCATGAAATAACCCGTTTGTTTAAGGGTAAGGTATGGAAAAGTTGTGGCAAAAAGTACAGTAAAGAGCAATGACGTTCTTTTTTTTACTGTTGCTCGGCTATTTTGTTGGACTATTTTGTTTTATTGGGTCCGTCCTATGCTATAGAAGAGTTAGAAGAGTTGATGTTTGATGTCCTACCCAAAATGTCCAACTCATTTTAAACGAAAAAACGATTTCCATGAACAAATTTTGGTTTGCTACAAATTTTCTACTAATCTAATTTGATCACAATTTCAAAATTACATCTACACACTAACCTCACTTGATCCCCAATTTAATTAATTAATCTGACAATAATTACAAGCTTCCTGCTATTTCAATGGCTTCTTGGCTCAAACGCGCTGAAGGTCCCAATCGTTTTTCCTTTTCCCTTTTATTAATTCTCAATGTTATTTGATTTATTAGATATTGTATATACTGTTTGATTTTATTGGGTTGTTTTTAGTTTTGTAATTGGATCGAGCTGCATTGATTAATTCATATGTAATTAGCACCGACAATAATTCAAGAAAAAAAATGCATGGGAATGTTTGTTGATGCTTGAAATCAAGTGGGTTAGTTTGGTTTTTGTTTTTAGAATTTGCAATTAGGATTAATTGATGATTGGGGATTTTTTGTTGTTATGACTTGAACTTAGGGATTGGGGGCAACATTTTGTTAGAATCCGTGATTAGGGTTTGTGTGTCGAGGTCGAGTGTCGGGGGATTAAGTAATGAAGCTTTAGGTGAATTATGGAGTGTTGTTTTTGGTTGGATTTCGTGGTGTGCTAGTGGTGTAGGGGTGGTGAGGGTGTATGAAGAAGGTGTTGGGTGTCGATTTGTGTTGAGATGTCAGAATATGGAATTGTAATGTAGGGGTGGTGAGGTTGTATGAAGACGGTGTTGGTTGTCGATTTGTATTGAGATGTCGGAATATGGAATTGTAATGTAGGGGTGGTGAGGTTGTATGAAGACGGTGTTGGTTGTCGATTTGTATTGAGATGTCAGAATATGGAATTGTAGTGTAGGACTGTTGGAGTGGTGAGGGTGTATGAACAAGGTGTTGGTTGTCGATTTGTATTGGGATGTCAGAATATGGAATTGTAATGTAAGGGTTGGGTTTTTGGTACTGGTTAAAGGGAGGGATGGGGACGGGGTTATTGATTTTTGAACGGTCGGAGGGAAGAGTTAGCCTGATACTGTTTCAAATAAATCAAGATAAAACTTGGTAGACACAGATGCATAAAAATGGTGTCAGGCAGTTAGCGCTACTTGACTGGCAATTACCTTCTCTAAGTTTTGCTGTGAATTTGTTTGGTCTGCAGTCAGCTTTATGATGAACAATTTAGCATATGTCTGATCTCATGCCTCTTCTTTGTAAATCGTAATCGTTAATATGTGTTTCAATGAGCCAATGTCCCTGATTCGAATAAATATAATTTCGGGTAATGATAAGAAATATACATCACGCTTATAACTTTTTTATTTATTTCTTGGTTCAACACAAATGAAAGTGGCTCTATTCATTTTTCAGGTAATTCTTTTTTTTTTTTTTTTTTTGTAATGAAACTACCATGTTTCTGTTTCATGTTTTATCAATACTATTATTCAGTACATAATGCTTCATTATATCTACTCCAATAGAGGGAGTCGCTTTTTACCCCTCCCTAACTATCGCTACCTTCTCTTTTACTGATCTTCTTTTGGCTGTGCTCTTTGCTTGGAGAGTAGACTTGTTTGAAGTTGTTGATCGGAGAGCAAAGCTTGTAGTCAGTGAGCTTGCAGATGAGCAGGACAATATACCTCTAACAGGTTCAACCTCTGTTTTTTCTACACTCATCTAAAACTTGTGAAACATAGATGAAATTTGTAGTTCATATGACAGCTTCTAGCAAACACGGGTAAATATTTGTGACATGCTTTGCCATAATGAAATTTCTAGATAGAAATAATACACCAGTTTTTTCTTATGTATAGATATGTGTCTTGGAGTATCTTATTAGATTTGCTTAAGAACTCCTAATGCATAAGCAAAATTTCCAGTGTCCCGGTGTTTGGCCGATTCCACTTTGGTAAACTGTAGTTTGACAGACTCCACTTTAGTGACCTAAGATTTGAGAATTTCTCACTTCGGTGACTTCGACTTTTGATTATTTTCTCTTTCTAATGACTCGATATAATATAGCGAAGATTTATCTAAAACAGTTAATCATGTGCAGATATTTAAACCGAATAAGATATTACTATGAAGTTTCTTAGTTTTCTTATATCAAAAGCTAGTTATATAAAGCTTGAAAACATTTTGATTGCGTTGAATTTTTGTTAAGTACACTTTAGGTCACTATAGTGGGAAATAACTCGAATATCACATAACCAAAGTGGAACTTGTGAAATCTTAGGGCACCAAAATGGAATNGTGGAGTGGTCAGTGGGTTTTTATGATCTACTTTTTTGTTTTTTTTTTTAGAGTAGACGTCAAGGCACCAAGAAGGAAATATTCTCATTCAAAATTACTATTTCTTCCTTCTCCCATAACTGAAGGCTACAATACCTTTCTGCAGCTCCTAATGGAACAGGCTCTCAGGGAAGAAAATCAAAGCCAAAGGGAAAGGTGACTTCACGAGACTTCAAATATATTGGATTTATTTTGATACACAAGTTATATTCCCATGAAAAGAAACTAGAATATGCATAACTATCTCACAAGTAGGCTATGTGTGTGATCAGAAGAGAGGTCCGAAGAAGGAACACGTTCAAGACCAAAGGCCAGCAGAAAGCAGCTTACTGCCATTGGAATCAGATTCTATACCCGATGAGGTGGTGGCTTCTTCCACAGTCGAGAAACATAGTCTGGACCCTGAAATTTCAATAACGCAACCTACCAGTGAGCAAGTAGAGAAGTCTGAAAGCACTTCGATTTTGGATGGTGCTTTATTTGATGCCTCATCAAATGAGTTAGGGAAACATGACGCCACCAAGGTTGAAGATTCTAGTAATACAACTAAAAGGGCTCCTTCAGTTACGAATGATGACCATAATGGTGAAATTGATGCCCCTTCACCAGATGTGTCTTCTTCAGTAACATCTACTTTGATTGGCACTGAGCTTAGCCTTGACAATCATCACAACGCTCCTGGTGAAAGTATCAGTTTGAAAGAGTCAGATGACTCCTTAAAACCTGGGGAAGAGAAATCTCAATCTAAATTTGATGAGACACCGAACTTAGTAACTGACGATAGTAAAATGGAAAATATTGTTGATGTAGCACGGGAAACTATTTCCATTCCCACAAAGACGGAGGACCATAAAGGAAATAGCAATCTGAATATAGTAGAAGAGCAACTTGATGAGGTAAAGTGATTTTGAGTTGTAAAGAATCTTCGTCTTTTGCAGTGTTTCTAGACGAAGTGTATGTGCAGTAATTGGCATATTCTGACTACTGCTTGTTATCTGAATTCTAGGCACAAGGTTTACTAAAATCAACCAGTTCTACTGGCCAATCAAAAGAGGCAAGGCTAGCTCGCGTAAGGTTTCTGATGCTTTTGCCCATTATGGCTTTTTTTACTGGCTTTATTAAGAAAATGTTGCTAGAGTGCCATTGGAACATCTACATGCATGTAACTGGTAATCTTACGTTTTCTCTGGGAATCTTGTGAGCGTCTGAATCATATTATGATTTCTCTGGGCATCTACATCATTCTGTGAATTTGTCTTATACTCTTTGAATAGCTTTGTTGTAAAGCTTAACTGCAAACATCATCTCAGTTTTGGGCACAAACATCTTATGGATGATCTTTTTCCATTTCGCTTTCTAATGAATGGAATTGTTCTATTTACCTCTACTGAATTGGAACATAGTTACAATATACAGAATATGTTTAAGGTCATTTCTGGTACATTAGATTGCTTGGCTTTTGTAGTTGCTTATAAGCTTTGCCACTTATTCATTGACATTAGTATTGAGCTGTGATCTTGATATTCAGGTCTGTGCTGGACTTTCCTCTCGCCTTCAGGAATACAAGTCTGAAAATGCTCAGTTAGAGGAGCTTCTCACTGCTGAAGTAAAATTTTCTACTGTTTTTGGATTAAGCATTGGGTGTAAAAATGTTGTGACTTGCTAGTGTGTCATGCAATACATTTACGAGCTAGTATCCTGTCATTACAGAGGGAGCTCAGTAAATCATGTGAGGATCGCATAAAGAAACTGCAGCAAGATTTATCTTCTGCTAAAAGAGAAGTGGGTAGAGTTGAGTCAAACATGACTGAAGCATTAGGTGCAAAAAATGCAGAAATTGAGACCCTTGTCAGTTCTCTTGAGGTATTGAAGAAACAGGCTGCTTCTTATGAAGGGAATATGGCTTCTTTGCAGGTCTGTATGATATTCTTTTATTTTACTTCTTCGGTACTGCCGCGAAGGCATTCAGTGAAAGGGTCTTTGAAGGGGGTATGATAAATTCATTCATATAAGTTTTATTTGTTTTTCATCACTTTGGGATCGAAGGGCACTGATATAATTTTGTAAATTTTATCCCATTGCACAATATTTATTTAGTGCTGAAGGGACGTAGATTTTTAGAAGTATGATATTAGCCAGTTTAGGTTTATTCAGGTTGTCATGCATCATCTTTAATCGTAACTCTGGAGGAACCCAAGTTCCAAGTTTAGGTTTATTCAGGTTTTCTTATTCATTCGCTGCTGTATATCAGGCAAACATGGAAAGTTTGATGCGAAATAGAGAACTGACAGAGACAAGGATGATGCAAGTAAGTTTTGGTGGTAAATCTAAAATTAGTCATCTATTCCAATTTATGTTATAATTGTTAATATTTCCAATTGCGTTTGTGTATTTGAAAATCCACGTGGATTTGAACAGGCCCTGCGTGAGGAGCTTGCTTTGGCAGAACGTCGAGCAGAAGAAGAGCGTGCTGCTCATAATGCAACAAAAAAGGTATGCTTAGTGGTTTATCTACCATTTTGCACATGGAAGTTGTAACCTATCCCTCCTACATCTTAGTACTGCTTGAATCTCATTTATGTGGATCCATAGGCTGCTATGGAAAGAGAAGTAGAGCTGGAACACCGAGCTGTTGATGCGTCAACTGCCCTCGCTAGAATCCAGGTATAGTGAGAAGCCATAATTGTTTTTTCATATTTTATTGATTTTAAACTGCCCTTGCTAGAATCCATTACATCAACTGTTTTTTCATATTTTATTAATCTTGGCGACATTGAATAAATGATGTATTTATACATTTCTAATAATAGATGTACCTGTACTACCAGACGAGCTATGTATACAACTTTGAGTCACCTAACGAGTAAATCTGTGCGAAGATTATGATCATCAAAAATCATGGAAATATTTAGATAAAAACTTAAGCAATAATGGCTACATCATAATCTAGGAAGGAGACTTGGAACTGGGAGTTGTTAAGCTTGAATCCTATGTTATGGGGGGTTTTGATTGGAACTCCGAGTACATTATATGTTATCTATTTTATTCATTTGTTCCATGTGATTCTTGTTGATGCTTTTGAATGCCCACAACTTAGAGGATGGCGGACGAGAGGGCAGTGAAGTCAAGTGATCTAGAACAAAAGGTTGCATTACTTGAGGTAATGCTCCATGTTGTCAAGAATCACAGGTGTGTCTCTTGGATTAATCTAAGTGATAGTTTTACTGACAAACATGTTTTTGACAGGTAGAGTGTGCCACCTTAAATCAAGAATTACAGGACATGGAAGGTCGTCTACGCCGCGAGCAAAAGAAGTCTCCTGAAGATGGAACTCAGTTGATTCAGGTGCACATACTATATTTGAAGAGTCACAATCATGAGACAATAAGACATCTCTAAAATAGTAGCTTATTCCTTGCGAACCTTAAAAATCATGATCTTGAATCTCTCTCTCCTTTTGTAGCATGCCAATTCATTAATTGTCAAATACCTAGTATTCTAGTTTCGAAGCATCCGATGGTTATTATGTTTTTCCTATACTACTTTGGACCTCTTTTCAAATATTAATATGTGTTTTAGCCCCTTAATATATAAATATCTTGGTTTTTAAGAAGAGTTATAGATATTTTTACTTGTTAGCTAGAAAGCTGAGCAAATCTGACTCGACGCTTAGACAAAATGTTGTTATGGGGTAATTTTCTCAAGTTTTTTTAATCATCTTTACTAGATGCTTAGTCTACGGTGCATGTATTACTTGTACCTTTTCTGTCGATTTATATGGCCCCAAAGCCGCTAAAGGCATTATTTTATTGGCCCCAAGAGATTACATTTAGCAGTTACCGCCACAGAATCTAATCGCTGAATCTCTCACATCCAATGTCATGACTTGAATAAGCTGTGATCCAGATTCTGACTTTTCTGTTAAAATTGAAGGTTCAAGCTTGGCAACAGGAGGTGGAACGTGCACGTATGGGTCAAACTAATGCAGAAAGCAAGGTTTCCTCACTGGAGGTAAGGTACCTCTGAGCTCTCATTTTTTTTCCACGATTCTTAGTTGTATGGTAATGACCAAAACTGTTTTTCCCTAGGCTGAACTACAAAAGATGAGAGTTGAAATGGCTGCCATAAAGAGAGATGCTGAGCATTATTCCCGTCAGGTGAGCAGTGAACTCAAAATGATTACTGACTCTAGATCAGTTATAACTTCGTAAAATAGCCGTGTCTTTTTCCTTCTTTAAAGAGAGAAGAAATTGGAAAACGTCCTCACGATTAAGTCCAAGATTAAGTCCAACGGTCTACACATGACACATTACACATTACAGGCGTGCTTGTTATATTTGTTGCATATGAAATATAAATTCATATTTGCGGTTCACTTCAAAGCTATGAAGTATAGCCTTCATTGGCTTGACACAGCATCAGGATTCTATTGTCCTGTTGAAATGCGTTTCTTTCCCTTCTACTCAACAAAAAATGAACTTCCAACATTCATCAAATAAGTCTCCCTTTTAATGAGGGTTTACTAGATATTTATGAAGATTTCTCATTGTATCTTCAAGATGGTCATATTCCATCCATGATGACCAGTTTATTATACATTGCGTCTAGCCATCTCTTATGCCTACGAGTGAGACTATGTTGCAATGTTCTAGAGTTCATCCAAATACCACTGACCAATTATAATTCTAGACTTGCTTCTTTTTCTTAATCTTGCTTGTCTTGAAGTTGGATGACCTTTACGGTTGATAATTTCAGGAGCACATGGAGCTTGAAAAGCGATACCGCGAATTAACTGATCTATTGGTGAGTAGTTTATGCTTCTTATGTGCATACTAACCATCATGATTCGTGAACTCGCCATATTTAATCAACTGCGTTTTACCACAGTACTACAAACAAACACAACTTGAAACAATGGCAAGTGAAAAAGCCGCCGCACAATTTCAGTTGGAGAAAGAGGTGAAACGCCTGCAAGAAGCACAGGTCGGCTCTCATAGGACTACTAAGAATGTTTATAGTTTCACTCTTTATTCTGGTTATATGAGCTCCTGGCCTGCATTCAAATTTTTTTTAATTTTTTTTTTTTTGTGTGGAATAGGCTGAAGCAGAACGAAACAAGATTTCTCGCCGAGCATCATCAAGTTGGGATGAAGAAGCAGACATGAAAGAGCTTGAGTATGTCTTTTTTATATCACTAACATGATATCATTTTACTTATACGTGGCGTACATGTATGTAAGAAAACTTGCAACATGCTTTTTGTTTCCTAATTCAAGCTTGCTTGCAAGGCTGTCTCAAAAGTTTGGGAGCAGAAGTAAAAAATTAGCCCTTCCAAATAGTTTTCAAATAGTCAACTTGAAAAATATGTAGAGGATTCGAACTCGCGTCTATTCTCATTGAAACGTATACAGACTTGATCACTATGCTATGGGAAAATACTTGCTTCTCACACATGCAAAAGTAAATATAATAAAACTCAGAGTAATTTGAGGACTCCATAATTGGGGGCCCTGTTCAATGAGCCTAATGGAATTCCCTCTTTAGACAATCCTGCTTGCTGAGGTTGAAGGCTTGTGATACCCTTTATATTCTTTGGAATTATGGAGGGCAAGTGGTTACTTGTCTAGTGGCGTTGGTAAAGGAGGAATTATGAGATAAATTGGGTGGGCCATACGATATATGTGTTGCTGTAACTCACTTGTAAAGACGAAATTATAAGAGAAACATTTTACATCCCAAATTTCACCAAATTCAGAAATGAGGCGTTGCCAGTTTTCTTTTAATAGGCCAATAAAATGGGAAATTCTAAGAATACGAGGGAGTAAATTTCAACGACTCTTGACATTGTAGATTGTATTTATCTTTGTAATAGAAAGCTGGTGAAACTCTGGATACAAATTTGTGCTGGTCATTGTGGAAGTAACTTTTCCTAGTTTGTTTAAGTATTCTTTCTTACTGAGTCAAATTTTCAGGCCTCTCCCATTACATCAGCGTCACTTGGCTGGGGCAAGCATTCAGGTATTTCTGATTATGTTTAATCTTGCTGGTATTTCTTCGGCAACTTTTTTTCTTAGCTTTTTTTCCTCTCTCTGTCTCTGTTGTAGTTTCGAAAGGCGGCAAAGCTTTTGGATTCAGGTGCAGTGAGTGCTACAAGGATCCTCTGGCGGCATCCAAGAGCTCGAGTTGGCCTGCTATGTTATTTAGTAAGATTTTCTAAACCTTTGGCCTAATCCTCTATAGCATTATAACATTATGAACAGGACGGTGATCACTTTGACATTTTCTGCAGGTTTTTGTACACCTGTTCTTAATGTATCTGTTGCATCGCCTTCAGGTATGGTACAGCATGTACTTAATGAATGATAATCAATAACTAGAAAATTCTTATCATCTGTTTAGATTGTTGACGAACCTTCCCTTTTTGGATGTGAAGAAACTGAGACTGAACAATGGTTCAATGTGCACCGGCACATAAGTCGTCTTCTCTGTAATGGGGATGGGACATGGGAGACTAGGTTAAACTGTAGTATATTATCTCATTAGAATATATCTAATGCAATTCATTAAAGAAATAGCCATGAAGTAAACTTGACGTAGAAGCTTCACCAGTCACTCCAGCATCAGTCTTTATTCTTCCCTGATTCATTCCTATACTTTGGGATGATTTTTTTTTTTTTTTTGGGGGGGAGAACAATCCGTCACAACGTTGTCACCATTTAACCTTTTGATAGCCATCAAATTGTGTTGGAAAGATTTGAACAATATTGTTCGATAATGTTTTGAAGTGGTGTACTAGTGTATTTTACCCACTTATTGTAGGCGGGGTTATATGAACAAACAAACACAGTAGTATATTTTTGAACTCGTGTGTATTTAGTTTACCCTCTAGCTTCTCTATCTGAGAAAGTTGTAGACTAGAATCACTCATCCAGATGATGTTAAGCTTATGCAAAAGGTTCTCATATTATTATTATTATTATTATTATTTTTGAGACTGACCGATATAATTAGGTAGTTCTTTAATTTCGCATTTAGTTGGTTAATGGATATATGAGTTGTTTTTTTGGTTAAATAGTTTGGTCGCACATTTTATTGATATGAAACCATCTCCAAGGTGACTAATTGATGCAAAAAGTGGTGGTGACTCGAGAAAGTTTGAGTTCTGACAATGCTTATAAATTTTTGCCTTGTTTATGTGCCATCTTATCTTTTAGGCCCAAGCTGACGATTTTTCTGCTCAAGAAGTGGCTCAATCGATGGGTCTTTCACAACCTAACTTACCGCGACTTTGATGTGTGCTGAGGTGGAAGGAAGTCACAGACTCACAGTTAACGAATTCTCATATTTTTTTATACGTTGTTTCTATCATTGGATATAGGATAACCCAAATAGAAAGGAGCGGGGGTGCGCGTGAACCATACGTATGAATGTACTACTATGTATGTAGTCCTGTGATAATTTGTATATACATCCATTTTCATGATATTAGGTTTTTCTTTGGGTAAACATAGCCGCAACGGCATTTTTGATACTAACAGGTTCCTAACCATGTTATGATTGTCTATGTTTTTTTTTTTGAAGAAATGATTGTCTATGTTTTTGGTTTTATGGTATGTATATTGTCAAAATAAATTTGCCAGCATTGTGCAGGATCTTATAAGGGGTCTTATGGGTCGTCCATCTTACTCCCTATATAGACTCGATCGGTTTTTGTTATAACGGAGCAAAATGTTTTCATGAATGTCTGTGTGTGTGTGTTCACCCATACTCCCAGAGGCAAAAGGTGCTGGTTTGAGATTTGGAACTAGATTCAACTCGTGGTCATTTGGGATCTGTACTCGTTACTGTTTTACCATTCAACCCTCTGATTGGCATTTGGCACTACACACACGAGTTTATTATGAAAAATGTTCTTTTAATAACTACTTCTACCTACTAGTATGTGCCTTAGCAAGACTTGGATGGATTAATGAAATGAAAGAACAATTGAATAACAACATGACATTACACATTTAAAGCTAAATAAATGGTACAAATTATAATAAACAGCTAGGATTACAACTGAATAACAATATTTAGATCGTATCTTTGTATCAATCAATATCCGTCCCTTGAAATGATCCTTGTTCTCAAGAATTATAACTATGTGAACACTTTCCATGTTGCGTGCATACATACCCACCAAAGCATCACTTACAAATAACAACTTACATACATAAAACACACGTTTCTGGTTCTTTCGTGTTCCAATCGCTTAAGGTCGGTATGTCAGCTCTCGCCAACATTCAAAACCACCAGGAGTCAAAGACAAAGACAAGGTTGTGACTGCGTATTCTCATGACACAACAATGTAACTTCCACAAAAATAAATAAAGTTGTCTTAGACTCCGTCTTAAAGAAGCTGGCTAATAAAACTCGATCACATATTTAGCAAAATACTATTCTCACTTCTCACTTCCACATTCCACAAAATACTATTCTATCCCGCCTCCCCAACTCCCTTGCTTGCTCGAGCCCTTTTTTTTCTCACAAATACAGTGTCACCCAAACTTATAGTTTTGAAGATATTGATTGTTCGATTGGTCATACAATTGTAGAATCAATCTAATAAAAAATTGATGATAATCCCAAATGATACAATGAATATTTGTTTTGATTACTTTACCAATACTAACGTTGAACAACAATTATCAATCAAGAACGCTCTCGTAGCTCAGTTGGTTAGAGCACCCGTTTAGTAAGCGGGAGGTCTTGAGTTCGACTCTCAACGAGAGC
>LHUT01005587.1:231-13633 GCA_001412135.1 Silene latifolia subsp. alba | reverse complement strand
TATAATAAACACATAAAAGTTCACTAACTTAATTTAATGGCTATGACAATTTGCTAACGATCACGAACGAACTGATGTTAAAGGTTAACTTTTGTCACAGGTCATGTGTTATTTGTGTTCATATTTGTGTCGATATTAGATGAGTCACTCTCCTATTAATTTGTATCGGACTCAATTACATAAACAGGTCGATTAGCTAAATCCTCACCCAACCCAACTAATTTCTATATAGCCGAAAGAAAACTACGTGTAAATTGAACTCTTTTTATTTCAATTGAACTCTCCATATTGATAGAATTCTAATTACATGTAAACTGAACTTTAATCTTTGCTAAGTTATTAGATAAATTTGATTGGATATATCTTTTGCTACTACTATTAAAACAAATTGATATAGTTTTAATCTTTGCTGAACTATTTTTAGTTTTATTTTTTATATGTGGCAAATAGTAAAAAGCAAAAAGCAAACAAATTTACAAAGCTTATCCAATAATATTAAATCACGGAGTATACACGTTATACAACTATAACAAACAGAAGTTATAATCCGTAAGACAACCGATAGAAAAAAGACATGGCATTTTTAGAATATAACTGTATAAACGATACAATTATAAGAGTCGGGGTCGCAAAATACATAAGAAAGAAAAGTAAAATTTTAGGTATCGGCAATTCGGCACATAACTTTCTGCACTTCGTCTTCGATATTGCTTTTTGCGCTTCACAACTACTTCATCTTCTACTGCATATATCACATTCCCAATTCAAGTTACTTCCTGTTTGCTACCTTTTCCTAGATATATATTACTATAGTCCATACCAATAAAAATAGTCACGACCATTACTCTTGGTCTCCCTTTGTATTCAGGTTGATTTTCGTGTTGTTGAGAGGAGTCCGACCTCTACTAACTTCGCATGTTTATATATATAGAAATTAGTACAACATGACGTACAACTCAAACTAATAACAAAAACGATGACGAACGGAAAAAGATCCATGAAACATTAGAGAGTATTTGCGGTATACGTATATTATTAAAAATTTAAACATTATGAATCAATTACCTNCTTTGTCAATAAGGTCTTATTGTAGGAAAGTTATTTATTAAAAAAAAAAAAAAAAAAAAAAAAAAAAAAAAAAAAAAAAAAAAAAAAAAAGGTATGAATTTCTCAGATACAGAGGTTTACAGTGCTACATTTGAAAAGGACATATATTTAGCCCTTGTTTTCTTCGAATCTAACTAAGCTGTTAAATCTAAAGCAGATTTGATCATTTGTATAAAACCATTACTGAATGAATATCTAAGTAATGAATATCGCTGGGTAATCAGATTTGTTCATCTGTATGTATGTATAAAGGACTACAGAATAGCCAAGTAATGAATATCAGTATGTCAATGAACCCAACANNTTGTTGTTCTTTTTTTTTTTATCAGTATGTCAATGAACCCAACAACACGGATCACCTCCTTTGGAAATTCAAGGCTTTGATGGCAAAACCGAAAGTGACTGTGAAGATCAAACAGAAACTAGCGACAACAACTGCAGCGACAACCAGGAAATCATGCCTGTAACCAAACTGTTCTTTAAGCAATACCCTTACAGGCACCGAGTGAGTACCGTCAGCGAGCTTGACCAGGTCATCTAAGTCCCCATATTGGGATGTAAGAAGTCCATACAAACTCCATGCTATTGGGTTTGTCCAATAATACCATCTCCACCAAACAGGAATCCGCTGTAGAGCAAGACGAAACCGTTAGTAGTCACTTCAACCTGAGTCGAATGAACACAAGTATGCAAAAATATGTTCATTCAAGCTGATATTTTCACAAAGTATGTTAACTGGACTTTTCGTACTATCCAGTGTACCAGTATCTAGACATAGGGAAAAATTACGCAAGACCTAAATTAAACCTGGACTACAGTTACGACCAATAGCTGGCCAAAACTTTGGTGGACAGCTATTGACTCTATCCAAAATGACCCGGCAAGAAACCAATCAAGCTGACATTGACCCTAACCAAAATGGCCTATTTTTTGAAATTTTGTCTTCCAAAAAAATGACAACAAGCTTAATAAACATGACTAAATTGACCACCCGGAGATAACCCAATAATTACACACCCGACCCTCAAATGACCCAACTTAATCCAACTCCACCCAAAGTGCATAATACTTCTGAAATGACCCGAATGCAAAGTCTACCATGTCTGAAACTCAACACTCGTACATAGGTAATTGGGAGACTTGCGCTTCATTTTAACCTCAAAAAAACCAGATTTTGCACTACAAATTGAGGTCCGACCATGCACTAGAGTTATATACTTAGTATCGAATCTGAGTAACACTGTCCAATCAACACTAAAGTAACCTAAACAAGAGAAATTAGCAAGCTTAACATATTACCGTTTGCGCGATCATGAATCCACTGAAAAGATTCCACATCATATAGAAGGGAGCAGCAACAATTGCGGCAGCATTATGGTTGGGTGTAACAGCGATTGTCATCATCCCAAAGAAGGTGAAGTACAGTAACGTGAAAAACATGAAGTACAGATACCAAGCAAACTTGACCAAGTTCCCTTCAAAGGATGCCATATAGTAGAAAATGCCACTGTAAATGAGTGACTGAATGAACACATATGGCAGCTCAACTACCACCTGTTCAGAAAATTAATTAGCCGATGTGATCGAGTAAGGTGTAGGATCAGGCAGAAGATGAAGAGTGCGCACCTGAGCAAAGGCAAATGCTAGAGCTGAGTACATCCTTGCTGCTCTCTCTCTGTATGAAACAAATCTTTCTACAGATACGACAGGTTGCACAGCTGTGGCATTTGTAATTCCAATGAATAGAACTGCAGAATACATTGATCCCATTGCATTGGATATGTCTTGTTGAGTACTCCTGCAACAAAATTTGTTCACTATTGTAGGCACTAAAAATTCATCAAGGTGCCGGAAAAGTATTGTTATTGTGGGTCAAAACCAATATTAACTGATTTTAAATTCATTCACTAGTATTTCTGTATTTTGTATCTTTCACAACAACCTATTGAAGGGGAAAAGTTTGATGGGAATATGTGACCATTCTATGTTACTTTGGTACATTACTTTGTCGGCATGTCCTGTGTTGCAACGATATCTTCATTTGGGCCTAAAGATGAAATTTTTCAAGGAGTATGATGCTCAAACACTTGATGCAAAGTCTGAGTAATATAGGCCAGAAGGATACAACAACAACAACAACAACATCAGAGCCTTAATCCCAAAATGATTTGGGGTCGGCTGACATGAATCATCCTTTAGAACCGTTCATAGGCCAAAAGGATGATCTGGGAAATTTTGATGACACATACCTCTTGGAACCAAACTTCCAACACATTGTTCCAAACATGAGAGAGATGATGACAGTGTAGAGAAAACGGACAGCTGTGTATTGTGGGTTCCGCCAATACGAGAGATTTTGTTTCCAGAGACAAGCTATAAACTGTGACAGGAATGACCGAGAATACTTAGTAGGAAAGCTTAGATCCAATGAATCCAACTCGGGTTTGCTTAGACGTTCAACCATTTGTTTGTTTAACCTGACATGGAAGAGGGTGTCAAAATCTCGAATGTGAATTATCAGGGATGCCTAATTGAAGAAGATCGATTGATTACCAGAAAAGAGCAGAGTTTTGGTACACTTCTGAAAAATCAACTCCTAAACGACTTTCTTCAGCAGGAGATGAAACATCCAAAATCCAGGCAGCAGGGTTGTAACCGGGCTTTATTTTAGAAACACCTCGAATTGCCTAATGTAACGAAGAAAATGCAAGACAAAACGTTAAGTTTTTCAGATGCTTAAAAAGGAAAAAAGTTTCATTGTTATACAAGTGTAATTTTTCACCTCGAAATACTTGATAAGCTCACGAGATCTGATTCCAAGGGGTCCAGCATATATCAGTTTCCCTCCCCGCTTCATCAACAAGAGCTGTGCATAAGTAGAGCGGAAAGGTGACGACAAAGACAAAAAGGTTTAGAAAAACACTAAAGTAAATATCAAGGTGAATTTCACAAAATTTTGCAAAAAAGGCATATTTTATTATGCTAAATGTTTTGTTGTTTGGATGAAGTTTTTTTGACATTACACTTTAAGCCACCGAGGCGAGAAACAGCTCAACTCTCAGGACAACAAATTGAATTTATTACTGTATTATTTTTTTTATAAATGAGCAAAGAGAGAAGACATAACAGCAACAAGGTTACCTCATCAAAGGATTCAAAGATATCGACACTCGGCTGATGGATAGTGCAAACAATAGTTCTTCCAGTGTTGACAATATTTCTAACTGTTCTCATTACAATAGCAGCTGCCCTGGCATCAAGCCCAGAAGTTGGCTCATCCATGAATACAATTGAAGGATTTGCCACGAGTTCGACTGCAATTGTCAATCTTTTTCGTTGCTCCGTGGATAATCCATCTATGCCTGGCATACCAATTAAAGCTCCTCTTAATGGCGTCAGCTCTACAAGCTCCATAACCTCATCAACAAAACTCTGTGAATCCGATACAAAAGGTCAGTAAGTGTCTCGAAAAGTTGTCTAAGAATAAATTACTGAAAGATCATGTTATAATTGAAACGAAATAGTCACTACAATGATCATATAAAAGGAACATGTTAAAATTTAGACATTTGCGTGAAACTTCAGAAACTTACCTTCTGTGTTTTGAGATCAACATTAGATGGCAAGCGAAGCCAAGCTGAAAAGAGAAGTGATTCATGGACAGTTAAGCATGGGGAATGATTGTCGTCTTGCTCACAGTACCCAGAGATCCTTGCGAAAGTTTCCTGCTTTTTTGGGTACCCAGAAATAAATATGCTCCCTTTGATTGTTCCACCGGTTTTCCTACCTGATAGGACATCCATAAGAGTCGTTTTCCCTGCACCACTAACTCCAACCAATGCAGTGAGGATTCCTGGTCGAAATGCCCCTGTCACATTAACTAAAAGTTGCAGCTTGTCCTCCATCACGCCGTGTTGTTTAAGTTCCTGAGGTCATATGAATAGGAGTAAAGACAACATCCACAAGTGGACAGCTAAATGACTGTTGAGATTTTCTGTGTGTGTGAGAGAAGCATTGTTGCAGATCCGTAGAAGTAAGACTTAGGAGACTAGTTTACAAGTTTGCAGGTTGCTCCTATCACCAATTGGTTTCAGGATGAAACCTCACTTGATGACCTGTAGAAAGTCTGTCTCCCTTGCTTCTACGGGCCACCAACCAGGAATTCAACAATGCTAACTACAACAATAGGAAGGCGAGGAAACTTAACTGAAAAACATTGAGCGTACCTTGGGAATATCTACATAGTAATTAACATTGTTGAAGGCCATAGAAAGAGGTTGAAATGGAAGAACCATGCCTCTCTTTTGCCTCTCTTGTCCTGTAAGAAAGGGTTAAGGAGAAATTGAAGTCATCAAAGGAAGAAACTGTAGGATGGGAGTAGCGTTGGAAATATAACCCCGTACTAACCAGTGAACGAGAATGACTTGTCTAAGAACTCCCCAAGTTCAATCATGGAATTTTCGCGTGCCTCTTCCTCATTCTTGTTGGAGTGCGTATCCTTACAGACAACAGCTTTACATGTCCCAATAGCTAAAATGAACATTTATAAGAGCGTGTTAGAAATACTCGGTTCCTTCAGACAAATAAATTCTCTATTAAAGGTGTGCTTTTCATCGTTAGGTGTAAAATGTCTGACACACAACCAGTTCTCGAAGTAACTATTGTTGCAGGTCATGCGAAAACTAACTCTGAGTTTTCAAGCCCAAAGAGGTAAAGTTGAGTACACCCCAACACTGCGATATGTGGTAGCCTTTGACACGCTAATGTTCACAGAATGACAAATCAGAACTGAGAAAACTACCATTCCATTAGATTATTTGCACTTCCCAAATTAAAATATGTGAACAAATCAGTCAATGAACCAAGTGCAATAGAGGGAGTAGATCACAAATCAGTCGAGAATTAAAAGAGCATGTGAACAAAATACCCTTTATATATCAATCAAATTCCTCATCTTGTCATTCCTATGGTGAATACATATTTTCCTCGGGCGAATTTCATTGATTAACAATATAGTGATTGCGGTAATGATCAAACTTAAGGTCTTAACAGCTGGTAAAATTCTAGTCAATAAAGGCAGATGATAATATTAACAACTTACGATTGAGATATGTCAAGAAAAGTGTGAAGAGGATGTTGAACAAAATCGTATATCCAAGCAGCGCACCCGCACCAATCCAATACCAGTAACTGTCTGGGAATAAGCTTTTTGTCTTCAAAAGCATCTCACCTAAAGATAATGAAGCACTATTGTCGACTTTCTGCAAATGTGAATTGCCTTTGTCAGCTGATAAGAATATGTTCCAGACTACTTGAAGACTATGACACATATGTTGACTGTCAGGGAATGTTTCAGAAATGGTTTATGTTGGACATAAATGGAAGTTCGTTCACTTAAATACATTGTCCAACACAACGACATGCAATCCCATTCAACTCTTGCAGCTGAATCTGAGTAAAGTAGGTCTTAAGACAAAATGAGTACGTACGTACCTTGTTCCAAGAGTGGCCAAGAAATTCATTCACAGAAGCTGCATTCTGTGCATACATTAATGGAGAAACCCAATAACCCCAGATCCACCACTTGGGAATGCTATCTGTGACACAGAGAAATATCAGCAAAATAGAGCCTATAAAAGGATTTCAGCAGAAAAAAGTTTTAGGATTCCACCTCGTGAGAAGATAAACCCTCCAAGAGCCATGACAACCAACATTGCAAAGGATCCAAAAGTGTTAGCAACTATCAGATTTCTTCCTAAAGATGCCATTACACGAAAGAGAGATATAGACATCTGATGCAAAAGAAAAAATATAAGGAACTGCTTCAGGCATCTGCAAACAAGACAAGAGACAATCAATCTGTTACATGAACAAATGCAACTCATAATAATTTCATTCAAAGGCGGTACCAATGTCCGACAAGACACTCAAGGATATGGATATAGAATCCTTACCTGACCCTATACCATCTTGACACTTGTCCTAGAAGAGCCTTAATGAGAGGCTCACTAGACAAAAGTGGATGACACTGTTTGTGAAGCATTTTGAATGGTTTTATGCCTTATTTCTCAGATATTTCTCTAGTTCACTTTAATTAACTTCTTATAACTATATTTTCGTTTTGAAGAAGTGTCTCCGTACTCGTATCGTCACTTTTAGGACAAAGTCCTCTTGTCTAAGAAAATGTCAGACACTTGGATATGAAACAGTGTCTTAACATATCTACTGGAGTTTGAGTAACATAGTACTCAAGCTTGTCAGTTGTTATTTTGTAGGAGAGGGCACTTTACCTTGTTATGTCGGGATCGAATCCAACCACATAATATGTAATTCCCACCCATAAAAGACTCTCAATAAATGATGATGGAATGCTTAAAATCCATGAAGGAATCGTGTAAACCCAGCATGGATAGAAGCGCAGATCTCTATGTTTGTAAAGAACGGGCAGCTTTTGAATCAGCATAGGAACCTCCATGAAACCATTGAATAAAGTCATCACAATTGAGAAGTATATTGCTCCAAGATAAACACCTCCATCCTCGAGCGTCTTGTGATGCATAGTTTTCCGGAAGAATACAGTACTGATGATGAGAGTAACCAAGAGAAGCTGAAATATAGACGATTCTGTGTTATTGCATGAGATTCGTTTAACTCTAAGAACAACTTCGTATCACATCAGTATTTCTGTTGGGAATGTTAGCTTCTCACATAAAGAGGACAGAAAGCAACAAAACAATTATAGAGTTAGATCATTTCAGTATCTCTATTGACGAGATTTCTTTTTCCTGTGGGGCCAAAGACTCACTATATTCGTCTTTGGAATATGACGGAATAAAGCATAGTGGTTCAGTAAACTCTATATACTATTTTTTTTTTTATCATGAACTAGTAGAGTCAAGAGTGTCTACTTTTTACAGGACAATTTCGATTTCAGCCTTTCAGTGTTCGTGAGACAGGAGTAATGCTGACTCCCTCGCCACATGCGAGAGCCATTGAGGCATTAGAGTGATGCTGTTGATGAGATTTCCTATGAAAGCACATCTAGTGGTGTTCTTAAGAAATGGAACATATAGAAATTTGAAAGAGGCTTCACCTGTATGTATTTAAAAATGAACAGAAATGAATTTCGTTTCATGAGTAATGTTTGCCAGGAGAAACCAATTTTCAGAAGTTCAACCCTCTTAACACCATAAGTTGAATTTGACAGAGCAGACGGATGAATGTAACGCCTATCAACAGGATTAGCAAGCTCCCGCAATAATTCATTGCCAAGACGAAATGAAGTAAAAGCTTCAGCAAAGTTTGCCACACTCACATACTGGTAATGAGTATCCCTGCCGGACCAATATTGTTTTTGGTCTTTCTTAGATGTCACCTGTGTCAAAATATACGGGAGAAGGCTATTTTAGAGTTGTACATAACAGCTAAATGTAATCATAGCATTAATTAGCAACAGCTACAAAACATAATCCCAAAATAATTTGGGGTCGGCTAACATGAATCATTGTACGCACCCATGAATCTGAGGTAAAACAGTGACAAAAGGAGAGTAAATGGGAAAAAACAAATATAGAGAAATTTAGGTGAAAAAGTGTGGAGAGAAGAAAGCCAGAAGGAATGACAAAAAAAGAGGAAAATCTTTTAGAAGCGATTTAAGCATAGGTGAAGAAAGTGAAAAGAGAGCATCACATACTTCCTGCAAAAAATCAGCAACATTCTTTCTTTCTGGGCATATGAATCCCATATGTTTGAAAAACTCGATAGAACTCTGAATTGGCCCTTGATAAACTATATGCCCTTCACTCAGAAGAATAACATCATCAAATAACTCAAATGTTTCGGGATCTGGCTGAAGCAAGGAAATCACAGTGGTTGTTTCGAAAGCATGGGTAGAATGCTTGAGGTATCTAATGATTTGATGAGTGGTTGAACTATCCAGGCCGGTTGATATCTCATCCATTAGAAGCACTCTAGACGCTCCTACAAGCATCTCACCTGGACCATAAGCAAGACTATCAATATTCGGAATAACTCAAACCTCAGACTCAAATATAATAGTAACCCCTCCATTTCATTTTATATTATACCTTGGTCGTGAAATGATGTCAACTTCTGCCGATATATTGTCATAGTATGCTACAGGTCAAACTTTTTGATAAAGATAATATGAAAATAACTGTTTTAATAAATCACATATGAAGAAATTAACGGTCAAAGTTGACATTGTTAACCACCAAAGTCTAATGAGAACAATATCTAGGGATTGAGGTGATATTAAGATTATGATGACTGAAGTTTTACCAGTTGTCAGTCTCTTCTTTTGACCTCCAGATATGCCTTTAAGCATTTCATCTCCCACCAGTGTGTCTGCGCAAACGTCCAGTCCTAAAATCTTTGTAAACATGTCATCAGATAAAATGATAGGCCTTCTTTGCTATAGAAGTTTGATTACTATGCTAGAGCCCCAAGACGCTCAGAAGGTTCTGGTGATTACTACATTATCTTAACCTCATGCATACATAATTCGCTACAAACAAGAAACATTAGATGATTAAAGATATACTATTAACTTGAGTTACTTCAGCATTTCACATTGACTGCACGACAAAATACCCGTGTTGGACACTCCGATATGCATTTTTTGCGAAGCTTTCGCTCGTGTCGGAGTTGAATGGGTATATGTTAGCAGGGTTAAATTGACAATGTCAAGGCCTCATTAGCTGGCTAAGGCCATCTCGATTTAAATGATCATCATTAATTATTATATATAAGATGAGTTAACTTTTTTAAATTATCGATTGTTGAATGATAACTCAAAAGGATGCAAGAGGGCATGTATGTGTCACATGTATAATGTATCAATATCCTACCTTCATAATGAATTCAGCATACAGACTTGTTTTCTGCTCTCCTAGCGCGAGGGTCTAAAGAGCATCACATTGTTGTCAATAACATTAATCATCCAAGAACGTAAAAATGAACATAACAGCTCCGTGTAGTAGCCCTGACCTTAATTAATATATCAAGATCTTCATCAGGCTGGATCCTGCAGTTCTTTTCTCTTCGAAGAAGCTCTGAGATCATATCTGTTTGATTCATTAAACAAAGTATGTTTATTATACAATCCCGAGTTCAGTATTGTTTTACGAATATAAAAACCTAAGCAACTCGACAAGGGCTACGAGTGATCTATGAGAGGGAAATTGTGTTAAGAATTGCATGAAGCAACTGCTAATTTCCAAAATAAGAAGCAAAGACAGTTTAGCGGGTCATTTTGTTTTATTCATTTTTCTTCACAAAATAATGTTGTATTCATATGAATTGAAAAAATGGGTCTCAACCCAGCTTACCAGATTTGTATCCAGCGCCTTGACAGCATCCTGAAAAATCTATCGTCTCCCTTACAGTCATCTCCGCCATGTGCCAGTCTCTCTGACTAACATAAGCAGAGGTCCTTTGAGGAACAAACTCATTAAGTTCATAGCCATTGTACCTTATTTTACCTGATGTCTTCAAATAAAAAAACAGCACCAATAAGAAACAGTGTAAGAGCAACAAATTATGATCTGGTTTTGTAAAAAGTCGCTTTGTAAGTAACATGTAATTCTTTGTAACATGTGTATCAGTTGTCAAACTAGAGTATGTTTTATTTTTGTGTTGCTTACCTCCCTATGGTGAGGTATGAGGGTTGATTTTTGCGCAGCCTCAACCACATCACTCATATTCGTTCAACACGACTACAAGGCTCATTTTAGCCCTTTTTCACAAGGACACATCACTCAAATTACTTGTTAGGATGCAGGCACAAGAATTTGGTTGTGCAAAAGCATGGCAAAATAGTGAACATGAAGGAACTAGTATGACTAATTTAACCAGAAGCAGACAAGCTACAGGTTGAAACCTTTAGTCCACGACCAAGACGCCCAGCAAGTGCCAGCAGAAGAGTTGTCTTGCCAGAGCTAGGAGGACCCAAAAGCAATGTCAACCTACGCAACAAGCAGAGAAGAAAACTTTTGAAGTTAAGTCATTAACTATGGTGACAAATGCAATGACTGCACAGCTGGTTATAACATTACCTGGAAGGCCTTATAATGCCACTAACATCATTCAGAATCGACATGTTCATCCTTTCACCTCGAAAAATGCCAAATCGCCTCATAAAAGCCTACAGAAGTTTGTTCAGAAAACCAATGAGAGTACTCATAAGAAACTATCTGACTATGCAATGGTCTTAATTAGTGTCGTCTACCTGTGAGACGGTTTCATACAAGACATATGTAGGCAATTAATTGAATAACTAACCTCACTCATATTGAAGACAAAATTGGGAATTGTAGGCAATGCTCGGGTTCCAACTTGTACAAAAGCATTCACTTCCAAATGCTCAAACCGAATTTCAACCTTTGGAAATTGCAAACCTACTCTATAAAGCCAATTTGAACACCCAATTCAGATATTTCAGATGAAAACTGCATGATTATTCTACAAAACATTTGCATTTTACTTTTAGTTAACAAAAAAAAACCCTAACATAAAAGGCTAAACAATTGACTGAGACGGACGGAGTACTACATTAAAACATGTCAAAATCATGGTTAAACATCTATTCCTACGTGTGAGACGACCTTACATAAGAAAACTATCCATTTACTATATTTTGGCTGAAAACAACCCATTACTGTTAATTAAACGAGGAATACATTAATACAGATAACGACCGAACGCGATTGGTTTCAAATGTAAAACTGTCTCATATAAGTCGAAAATGAAAAGAAAGCAAACATAAATGAAGTACTTACACATTAAACCTCTGTTTTAATCTATCAAAAAACAAGTGAGGATCATTATTAAAAGCAGCAACAAGACGATCAACCACCAAACTCGTATCATCCTTCCCAAGCTTAGTAATATCAACTTGAGAAACATCCCCAGAAACGTTCTTAAAAAGGGCAGTTGTTGCTTGAATGCAAGTAGGTAAACGGTGCAAAGCAGCCCATTTTACGGCTGCTTCATCGCATTCGCCGTGAATTCGAGCAATACAGCTTGTTTCTGCAAAAGGGTTTTCTGGGGAACAATCCCACATTGTTGAAAGTCGGGTTTATTTTCGGGTGTGTTGTTATTGGTGGAATTTAATTGAGGAAATGGAGAAATTGGAAGGGTAAATATAGTCGTAGTAAGAAAGAAGTTTGCTTGAAAGAAAAGGTTGGGTGAGTTAAACATGGTGGTATTAATGTGAGTGAAGAGAATACCTACTTCTACTTGATGAAAACAGAGGGACAGGAAAATGGGGGAGACTGGTGGGAAGTGGGAGGATTTGGTGGGACTTACGGGGGAAGGATTTCTTTAAAGATTTTGAGAACTTCAGAATTTCTTGGCAAATGTTCATCTGCATTCGGCGATATCAATTGGTCTCCTCCCGAGTAAAACCCGGCTAAACTAACCGGCTCCGAATAATCCGAATTGAGGATCTGAATCTAACCCGACAGCCGTTTTACATTACTAGTTTTTAAACTCGTGCAAAATTGTACATGTTTTTTTTATTAAACTTGTTATAAAAAAAAATTATAAAAAACCACGAATTGTACAGATAGATGGTCTTACAATATGAGACCGTCATTATTGTACAAAAAAAAATCCATTTTTAATAATGAGTTATCTTTTTACATAATGGGACCGTTTCATAATGTGCGACGGTCTCACGCAATAATTTTTAAAAAATCTCATTATCTATAAAAGTCAAAACATTTAAATGATTCTTACTGGTTGTTTGATTTTTGGACAAATGAGCTCCACGATCATTTCTCTCAATTAATTACTCTCACCTCCAATTTCATTTGTTTTCCATTTATTCATTCTTATGTTAAGTTTATGATAAAAATTTATACCAAAAAAAGGAAAAAAAAAATCTGAACAGAAATTCATATGTTCAACGACTACAGTTTGGTAAAAGAAAAAGGGGGGTAATAGTTGGATGTAATGGTAGTTAAAATACAGTTTGGAGTATTTTGAGAAGCAACTCAATAATTTAGAGTATTCTTATTAAATAATCATTAATTAAAAAATAACAAATCGAATGAATAAAAACAAATAAAATATAGACAAGCAAATTGTACACCATTTAACACAGAAACTCAGATTATAATATATATCTTGATGGGAAAAAAAACAAAAAATAAAGATCCATTAAAATTAATTATCTGAAAAAAAAATTATGAACAATTATTTTGCATGCGGAAAAATTCTTAATTATTAGGACATTTTAGGTAATTAAAAAAATCACAATAATAATTTTACA
>LHUT01005582.1:0-12628 GCA_001412135.1 Silene latifolia subsp. alba | reverse complement strand
AGAAATGAAAGGTAGTTGAAAGCCAAAAATAAAATGAAAGATAGTTGTTCACAAATGACCCTAAATAAAAGGTTATTTCTGACAAAAAACCCTTCTAAAAAAGAAAAAATCGCTTCGTTTTAAAAAAAAAAAGATGATAACAATCTACTAATCTTAATCGACTAATTCATACAAATTAGTCAAACTTTCTAATAAATTCGGTCATTTCCAAATAGTCGCCTATTAGAAGGTACTAATTATTAGGAGATAATAATAAAATCAAGAATACAAAGGGAAATCAGTCCAAGCACCAGAAACATGACCATTCTCACAAACATAAGCCCTAACAACAGGATCACCATCTTCATGAAACCCAAATCCCCTCTTCAAACAAAATGCAGAATGCAAATCCCAAGTATCCTTACACCCACAAAACGCACAGTTTAACTCCACTTTACTCCTCTGCCCGTCGTTTATCGTCCTCCATACCCTCGTTCTCTTGAAATTCTTGAAAACTCCGCGAAACACCATGTAATTCCTCTTCTCTTCCATATGAACGCACCCTGGCCAATCACTTAGGTACAGACAATCTTCTCGAAATCGACTCGCTAACAGCTTATTCCCTTGTTCCCTGCTTAAATTCCACGCCCCCGACGCCAAATGCGCTCTTAACAACCTCGTTTTCGCCTCGCCGCCTATCGCTAACTTCCTCTTCTTCATATCGCCTCCGTCTTCGCCCTCGCTTTCAACGACCGCGATCGCGGTCGTTGATTCCGAGGATGTTTCGGAATTGTCGTAGATTGTGTCGTAGTACAAGTCATCATACAAAGTCCACGTGTCACCGTTGTCGACTTCGTTACTGGGAGCGACATCGGCGGCGGCGGCGGAATTGGAACCGGTGGGGGTGGGGGTAGGAGTAGGGGTATGATGGTAATTTTGATCAGGGCCGAGTTCGCGGAGGAGGCCAAAATCGGAATTATCGAGGAGGACGCCGGAGTGAAGGAGGCCGGGGCAGCAGACGGCGATCTTGTAGAGTGAAGACCACGCGCCGGCAGGTGAAGTGGACGGCGCGTGGAGGTCGGTAGAGAGAGTGGAGAGGCACTTAGACTTGCAACACACGGCAGAGATTAGGGAAGAGAACTTGTTACACACGCATGATAGTCTAGCCCAGCTTCTTGGGTCGTCTTCTAATAAGAAGAATATCTTTAAAACGACGTCGTCAGAGAGTTTTGAGAATGTTTTGTCCGCCATTGCTAATTAGAAAGAAGAAGAAAAGAAGATATTTAGCGGTGGTGTTTGTGTTTGAGTTTGGGCGTGAATCAAAATGTGGTGAAGAGTGAAGGAGTTTGAAGCATGAGGGGATATTTGGTGGAATTATTTATTGACTCGCAAATTCTTATTTTAAGACGGATTTATCTATCTTAAATTTAATACGGGACTAATAAAAGAGAGATGATATGACAAAAAAAAAGAGCTCCTAGGAACTAGTAAAACAATTTGTCTTATCTAATTATGTGGAGTACTTCGTATATTTAACCGTTTTATTTATAAGACAGATATTCCCGTTTTAAAAGAGACTAACAGATTCATTTATTATGACAAGTGGGAGAGGAGTTAGTTTGGGAATAATATATGTATGGTTTAAGTGAGTTTGAGTGATGATGACGTTGGGAAATATGTGGTTGATATGTTTGGGACGTCCTCGTTTTAGAGGTAGGGCCACATAAACAACTTAAACCATTCGTTTTCCATTATTCACCTCTAAAAGATAACACCCTCATCTAATCTTTGGTTTCTTTAAGCTAATCATTTTTCAGCCTTTTCTTTTGTTTCTCCATTTGCAAAATTCCAAGTTCCAACTTATGATTTTAAGGGATTGCTCTTGCTCACTCTTCATTATAATTGCATAGTATATTCGTATGAGATATGGAGTCTAAGACAATATTGTTACGAGGGACGAAGCTACACATATCAATTAAACGGGCATTTTTTTTCAAAAAAAAAAAAAAAACCTATGATTAGAAATATAGCTTAAGATTGATGGATCAGGCAATTGGTAGAATTGAACCTAAACTTAGTCCCTAATTGTTGTTGTACTATATTCTTTACACAGTTTTTGAAATTGTATAGTTAGTACTTACTTTGTTCTAGTGAATAGTGTATATTTACTTTATTTAATGATGGCGAAATAAAGTAAATGTAAACTATTAATTGTGACAGAGAGTATAAAAAATGAATATAGCCTTTATCTGATGAAAAAATAAATTCACTATCAGCTTGTTTTACAAATATCTTCCAAATATATTGTCTTTTTACCTTCTACTCGCTACTAATTGTAAATTCGTAATGCTAATGGTCCACTTAAACTAGTGTTTGTATTGATGATATAAGCAAGTCAGTTACAATATAACTACAGTTAGTTAAGAGTTAGTTAGGCTTAATGATGTACAGCTGTCAGTTTGTTAATCAGTTTGTTACATTAGTTAGGTCGGTGCTAACTACTATATATACTCAATGTATCACAATCTGTAAGATACAACTTTCATAATACAATTCAATGATAATACAGTTCAATACATTTGATATGGTATCAATCACCAAATCGATTCTGGTCACAACATAAAGCTTCCGCATAAATCTCTTCATATCTTCATCATCAAAATCATTCATATCTTCATCTGCTACATCACTAGTTCTTCATATCTTCAACCTTGTCTTCATAACTTCATTAGTTTTTTCTTCTTTGTTTCACAGAATTCTTTTCAAATCATTCATAATTCTTCTTTAATCTTCTAATACACAATCAAGATGCCTGAATCAACTCCTAATGATTCATCTGGTTATGATTTTTACGATGATCCACTGTTTCTGTCCACTTCTGATCAGCCTACTTCTCATCTCACGACATTTCTCTTTGATGGTACGGATTTTCTGGGGTGGAAGCAGGAGGTTCTGATGGCATTAGCATCCAAGAATAAAGAGTCATTTCTTGATGATTCTAACCCAAAACCTGCTTCAACTGACAAGAAATACAGGCAATGGATTCGCTGTGATCTAATGGTAATGCGCTGGATCTTGAATTCCTTGGATAAAACGATCAGGGACAATCTGAAGTATGTCACATCTGCTCGCCAGCTTTGGTCAGAGTTGTCTGAACGTTATGGTCAGGCGAATTCCATCGAGATTTATCAACTCACCAAGGATATGGGAGATATCAGTCAAGGGAATTCCTCTCTGATGGAGTATTACAGCAAGCTTAANCAGAAGGCTACAAGGTCACTCCAGGCCATGTTTGCAGATTAAGAAGGTCACTATATGGCCTAAAGCAAGCTTCAAGACAATGGAATAAAGAGTTATCTAAATTCCTTATCAGCATTGGTTTCGTTCAATCAAGACAAGATTACTCCTTGTTTACAAGGTTTAATCAAGCCACACAATCTTTCATCCTTGTTCTAGTCTATGTGGATGATCTAATCATCACTGGTACTTCTGACTCTGAGATTGTGATCATTAAGGAAGGCTTAGATGCAGCTTTTTCTATAAAAGACCTAGGCTACATGAGATATTTTTTGGGTCTCGAAATTTCAAGGAATGAGACTGGCATCATGGTTAACCAAAGGAAGTATATCTTAGATATATTATCTGATCTGAACATGGAGAATTGTGTACCAACTTCCTTTCCTATGCCTAGAGGATTAAAGCTTTCCATTGATCAAGGCAGTTTGTTGGAAGAGCCAGAGCAGTACAGGAGACTGGTTGGACGGTTGCTATATCTAAATCTATCTAGGTCTGACTTATCATACTCTGTGCAGCACTTAAGTCAATTTTTAAGTCAGCCAAGAGAGCCACATATGCAGGCTGCTATGCATGTTCTCAAGTATCTGAAGGGAACTATTAACACTGGATTGCTGTATAGTGCACAGTCTGATCTCAGTCTTTCTGCATACACTGATGCAGATTGGGGTCAATGCGCATATAGTTGCAGGTCCCTCAGTGGTTACTGCGTATTTTTAGGCAATTCTTTGGTGTCATGGGAAACTAAAAAGCAAAAGACAGTGAGCAAAAGTACAGCAGAATCAGAATACCGGAGTATGTCATATACTTTCTCAGAATTGGTGTGGTTAGATGCACTTCTTGCTGATATGAGAATAACAATTCCAAAACCAGTTCCTCTTTATTGTGATAACAAAGCAGCAGAACATATTGCTCAAAACCCTGTGTTTCACGAGAGGACCAAGCATCTAAGTATCGATTGCCATTATGTTAGGGATAAACAAGAAGAGGGATTTCTGCTCACTCAGCATGTTCGTTCTGGTTTGCAGATTGCAGATGTCATGACAAAACCTCTTGGAGCAGAACAACATAAGTTCTTATCTCTCAAGCTAGGTCTTGTGTTCAATCCAAGTCCAGCTTGAGGGGGGTGTATTGATGATATAAGCAAGTCAGTTACAATATAACTACAGTTAGTTAAGAGTTAGTTAGGCTTAATGATGTACAGCTGTCAGTTTGTTACATTAGTTAGGTCGGTGCTAACTACTATATATACTCAATGTATCACAATCTGTAAGATACAACTTTCATAATACAATTCAATGATAATACAGTTCAATACATTTGATAGTTTGTATAAACTAGGGAGTATGTGAATTCGAAAGAATTTACAAGATAAGGGGAGTAATAGTTTTACCAATTGAGGAGCTAATAACATTCATTTTTTTTTTCTGAGTGTAAATAGATTTATAGTGACAATCCCGATAGCACATTTGTATTAATTTGAGAAGTGGAAGAAAATTAAAATACGGAAGGAGTCGTTAATAAAGAGTACCAAGTGAGAAGTCTATGTACATCTGCATATAGTTGTTGACATGGTGGCATAAATGAATCGTGAATCCACAAGAAATCGTGCATCTTTGGAAATGTTTTGTACATAAAGATTGGTGAATATAGAATGAGTGGTGATCTCTAAGTGGACTTTAACAATAATTGGCGTCAAAGCTTTGTTCAAGATATTGTCTCAAACTTCTAATCATTGTTTAGTGAAGGCATCAAGTTAGAGATTCTCTCTCTACTCCACATTTTTTTAGTTACTCTTATTGACTAGGTCCAAAATGCTCATATTTATTGACCCAAAATTCAAACGAACAAACACTAATTGTAAAACTAGTTCCTAATTATCACAAAATCTCACTTTAGACGGAAAGTTGTAAACGGGTCAAATATATCATAACTTATATAATAAGACAAACAACAAATAGGATAGTGAGGATTACTATTCATGCAAAAATAAGATTATTTGACTCGTCTATATCTTTAAACGGATATACCCCTCTACAATGAGACTAATTGCCTAATTATAGTCTTCTATGTAAAATTAGCAAGCTTGCAACGGGTCAACTACTACACATGTGGGTAAATAAGACAAACAGATTGCTACTCCCTAGACACTTTGTTTTTGTCTTATCTATCCACATGAGTAAATATACTTAACCCGTCGCAAGCTTGTGACGGATAGTGCGCGTCTTCAATGTGAATTTGTGATAAGAGAATTTGTAATGTAAAATTTGTTGGAAGAGTTTGGTATCAAGGTAAAGTAAGTGGAAGAAATAAGCAAGGACAGACCATGTGCAACTCTTTATCGGGTTTGGTTGTTTGTTAGGTCAATGAATGAATGTGTGTGCCTTGTATTTTTCACTCAAACAAACAACACATTCACAACCACAAATCCACAAGCCTTAATGCCTAACAACAAAGACATTGCGTCGAGTGGGCATCTTCTACTGCTCGATGCTTTAAGCACTGTCTCTATCACATTCACAATCAAGAATCTATACGTTGCACCATAATACTACTATCATACTCCTTAGCTTTTCAGCAAATAGATTACCTTCGATGGTGTTTAAAAACGCAAAACTAATTTCATTTTAAAAACGCAAAACTAAATTCCATCTCACAATCCCTTTGTTAGAGTTCAAGAGGAATTCAATTCCAAATTTCAATTTTTCAATAATTTAGAAGACTGTAGAACTGGAATTGAGATTAGGCATGGCAGGTCGAGAATTCGATCACAATAGTGATGGTATCAAATGACTTGTGTACTGCAGGAATTGAAATACCCCAAACTTTAAATAGGTCGAAATTGATAAGAATTGAGCCAAATATGAAGTCCAAATTCTAAAATTTCCCAAACGCTTAAAATAAGTCAATTATGGAATCCAATCCCATTCCCCCTCCACTTCCGTTCTCTCCTCCCTTTCCCTCTACCTTTGCTATCCAAACACACCCTAAACATATCGTTGAGGGAAATAGAGATATCCAATGTCCAACCCTTTAAAATTCCATACACCGTCGTCTTTACTAAAAATCACCTCCTTTCATTTCCCCTCCTGTCCCTGACTCCCTGTTCCTCCCGAACTCATCCCCCAATCCAAACACCCAGCAAAGATAATACCTGCCAAAATTACGCAAAGTGACCACGTAGTTAAACTGAAAACCTAACACATTGGCTTACTAACCACAGGGAATTAAAATTAATGAAAAGGTGCTTTGATTCTCAAGTACTCCGTAGTAATTTGTTGCCTAACAAAATTCAGAATTTAAAGAAAGATTCAGTCCGTCCTCACATAACAAAGCGTCAAACAGTAAAAATAGCTCCAAAAGTCCAAACTGTAATTGAAGTTGCAAGCTTTACTTGCTCCATTAGCCGTTCTTCCATAACTCGGGAACTTGTGAGTTTGAAGCAGCTTGGTGAACGAGCCAACACGATTTTCACCTGTTAATGTAAATGTGTAATACACTATAAGATTCTAGATTTAAGAAGAAAAAACGAAAGACAGAAAAAACACCCTAGTGGTTCAAGGACTCCAACAAATAGCGGGGCTGCGGGGGTAAGAGAGAGTATGTCAGTATATATGTACACGGCCTACCCTTCTACTCCCTCCCATCCAAACGATTCTATCCACTTGCTTTCTGGAGGTCAAACTTGGTAAACTTTGACCGTAATTACGTAAAAAAGTATGTAACTTTGAAAGATAAAATTAATATATCTAGATTTGTAACGGAAAAAAACACTTACAAAATTATATTTTTTGTAACAAAAAGTTGTGTATTCATGGAGAAAAAGACGGTCAAAGTAGTGCCTCGAAGACCACCCAAAAGCAAGTGGGTAGAATCGTTTGGATTGGAGGGAGTATTAAAGAGGGAGTTGTTATTTCTAGACCATCTATAATGAAAATTGTGTAGAGAATTGCATCAAATTGTTCCTACTTCACAATAAAAAGAAGAGCAAGCAATTCATTGATCCATCTTTTTATCCCATCATAATTAAAAACTAAGACTACCGGAGCAGGAATAAGCAGAGTCCAACACTTGTACCTTGACAGACTCTTGCTCCTGCTCCTGCTTCTGCTTCTGCTTAGGCTCTTCTTACCCTTGCTCGGGCTCCTGCTCCTGCTACGACGGGGACTGAGGCTACGCTTCTTGGGGCTTTTGCTCACATTTTTCTTACCCTGCAGATAAAATACAAAACAGTAATGCACAGTTCTTAAATAGAATCATTGTAGCCATACAAGGGACCATATCTTTACTGTCTTGAATAAAAGACAAAACGCAATGTGTTCACAGATGATGGAATGTACAAACATTTTAACCAGCTCGGGATATAGAGAAATATCAACTAAATAGGTTATATCACGATTCACGACTACGGGAGGGTGAAAAGGTGGCCTCCCATGTGAGTGTAAATGAGTAATACATTCATTATCTTCAAGTTTTGTTAGGGTAAGAAGTAGGGAGGAAACGAGGCGGAGGGAGGGCAGGGGGAAAGGAGAGACATTGAGAGAAGGAAGCCTTGGGGCTCTCCTCCCAAATGTTTGTCACATTGCAGGGATCCAAACAACGAATGAGGGGGAGGTGCGAAACTATTACCCCCTCTTCATTTCCTTGTATTCTCCACTACCACAGGCCTCCAATTTTCCTTCTATTTCCCTTCATGGCCCTCACTAAACTATCCTCAGCCAAAAAAAGCCTTACAAAATATAAGCACACTTACAGGCGGCAGTGGTGATCTGGATCTTGACGGAGATCTGCAAAAGTTCCAGAAACAATGCAATTTAATATCCACGTATCCTTCTCAGACCTTGACCCAAAAGCCTTGATGCCTCTTGCACTTTAGGGTTACCAAATCCATAATTGAGAGTAAACAGAACAAGGGAAAGGGGAAAAAGGGAAAAAGATTTTTATGGACATGAGGGAAAAAATGATATACTCTACCGCAACCAACAAAGAAGAAACCACTTGAAAATATAAGCCTTTTGGAACAGCTCCATACAATAATTTAATGCATGCAGTATCCTTTCCAGAATGTAGGACGAAATCCATAGAATCCAAAACGCTCCAAAATCCCACTAGCTTTTAGTTCCCAGTATTCCAGCTACCAGCTTTAATATGCCAGTCCATGAGCTTCTGTATCCAATCTAGCACCCATGGGATATGTGATGCTAAACGTATTAGAACAAACAGGCTATGAAGGTACCTAAAGCTGCGACTCAAAGAAACAGCCGCATACCTCCATAACAAAAGCAGGAAGTCTCGTATGAGATGGACTCACATATGAAACCAACTCAAATACTTGTGTATTCCTCATTCAATTATATAGTTACTGGGTTGGCCTCACATGTCCGACAAACTCATACGGGTTTTTGTGACAAAAGAGCTGAAACATCCAATCCAGAAGCCATAATATTAGATCCCAATTTCAATCATGGTTGCGGTATCAATTGTCTCGGTTTAACCTCGCTAAATGCGGTAAAATTCGATCACGGTCATCTTCCAAACCTTTCTAAAACGAGTGTGATTTGATGTCGCAGCCTTGATTAAATATCATGCCAAAAGCTAAAATTGTGATCTTCACATTGCCTCGCATATCTAAGCAAACATATGCAAGATTCACATTGTACAAAATATTAAAATAAGCAGGAAAAATGAATGCAGTCAATCACACTCCCTTTTTTTCTTCAAGAAACCAACAAGGTTCCTAAGCTAATAATTGCAGTCAAACAAACAAGTTCACATGATTAACCTTTTTTTATCAAGACGTACAGTTATACTCCTAAATCAATAACAAATAGTCCTACTGGTTACGCTAAAGCTCGTGGCATGACTCCTCGCCCAGGCCACTCAAGCTCGCAAACATTAATATAAACCCCACCATAATCGCAAAAGATACAAATAAGGTTGTAGAAGGGAGGAGCGCAAAAACAAAATCTCATAGAGTATTTAAATGAGAGGACTCCATGGTCAATGCATGTTAGGCACTTATGCATTCATGATCAATCCGGTTAACTTAGAAGTTAGAACTCATACAAACCATTCAAGATCATCAAAACAACTGTTGCAGGATGAAAAGTAAAAGCAAGATTTATCGTCATGCAAGCAATTCCCCAGAATAATGCTCCCGCTCAATGTGAAAAATTCATACCTCGACACAGGAGGAGACTTTGACTTTGATCGAGAACGGGATCTAGCAGGTGACCGCCGAGAAGCCTTCTTCAGTGGCTTGCTGCGCATCATAAAGAAACGGCAAATAAGAAACAGATTCTCAAGCCAACGGAGGTATAGTACTATTAAGAAAAAGAATCAAAATTATGAAACATACCTTGGACTGCGACTCCTGCTATAACTACGGCCACGGCTGCGGCTGCGGCTTCTGCTCCTACCTCTTCCGGGACTAGGGCTGCCTTTATATTCTTTGACCTGAAAATGAAAGAATATTAACAGGGAAAAACAGAAAGAAACTCTGCCACGAATCCCTGCATGTGGAGTTGTATACAACTACTATAGTAGTACCAAAGAGGTTATATGCACTATTTTCAATTTTAATAAAAAGAAACGGAACAAATACTGCACCATACCCGCACATATGCCCGAGAGAATGCATTTTTGAATTCTGTGTCATCAAGCTTCCTGATCTGAAGCACAAGGCAATCCACAAAATTATCACTAAAAATCCTAACAATTTTAGGATGCATACACTGACAGGTAAATGGAGTACTAAGGAATAAGGAACAGAGGCAGCAAGCATACAGCATTCTTCATGTCTTCATAATTTGTGTAGTCCACAATTCCCGTTGTTCCTGAACAGAATTAGATCACCTTTAATAAACAGGATAGACTATAAAGAGAATTGAAATTCCTATTAATCCACAACAAGAGTAATTGTTGTATCCTTGTATATGACATAATGCCCTTATTCGACAGCCTCGCAGAATACAAATAACAAACTTAGGCTGACAATATCTTAATTCTTACCACCACCATCACGGAAAACTTGGGAGAAGCAAACATCTCCAGCCCTACGCATGTGATCCTAGATAAGAAGAAAATTATGGACAACAAACATGGTAAGATTTAGGCACAAACACAAGACATTCATGTAATCACGAGGGTGAGAATGAACAGCTTGAAATGACTACAAAACATCTATACCTTCAAATCTTGCCAGGAAGCAGAGTTTGGCAATCCAGTAATAAGCACTGCATTGATCATAGGGGTAAGGAAGATATCTCATTTACCAACCTGAAATTTGAACAAATATGCTGAAAAGAGATATTACCTCGATATTCAGTGTGTTTTGAGACACCACGACGATCTCCACTATTATTATTAGAGCGTGCAGTTGATGATGAGTGACCACGCCCACCATGGGCCAGCTCAACCTGTGAAACCACAAGGACCTTAACACAAATATATAAACGCAAAGCCTCAACTTTAAAGCAATAGAATATAGATGTAGTCAACAAACCCGAAGACGGTGGCCATCAAAGTCATAGCCATCACGGCCATCTATAGCATCTTGGGCATCCCTGGCCTCCTCAAACTGCAAGAAACATTTGCCAGATAATGAACAATATTATCTATAAACATAAATTAATGCTCTTCAATTGATGCAATGATGGTGTTATTTGTCTCAAATTGAAGATCCTTCCAGTTTATTTCAATACGAGCTTATTTCAAACTGTACCTATGTTACCTTCGCTCCACATCCAACTCATTATCCTTATGACTTTTCTTTACCCCTCCAACAATACATATACATACATATACTTCTCATTTGACTCAAATAGAAGACCTTTATTTCAGCATAAATAACCAAACAAACTCGTGACTAGGGGTGATAATGAGATGAGACAGCTCACGGCTCGATAACTTTACGAGTCAACCCAAGCTAACGTT
This sequence comes from Silene latifolia subsp. alba, assembly GCA_001412135.1. Lineage (NCBI taxonomy): Eukaryota > Viridiplantae > Streptophyta > Magnoliopsida > Caryophyllales > Caryophyllaceae > Silene > Silene latifolia. The sequence continues at coordinate 1,420 of LHUT01005582.1, read as the reverse complement.
GGCTCCGCTCGGAAAGCTAGCAAACAACTCTAACGTGTGTGATAAGATAATATGGTGCTCTTATTTTATAAAAAAGATTATCATGATTATATCTTTTTATAAGAATATCAAATGTTTTCATTGATTTCCCCTATGAGCTCGAGCTGGCGAGCATGGTAATGAGCTCCAGTTTAGTTTCATGAACACAAGCCAAGCAAGGCCAAACTCGGGCTCGGCTCGTTATCACCCCTACGTAGTAATCGTGACTTTACCCATTTGGCCCCAACAAAGCATCCCATGCCTTGTAATTTGATACAAAATTGAATAATAGTAAGGGTTACCTCAACAAAAGCATAACCAGGAGGCCTAGGTGGAATCTTCAAGTCCATGTGCTTAATGGGACCATACTTGTAAAACAAATCTTCAACTTCTCTCTCCCTGATATCTCCAGGAAGATTACCAACATACAACGTTCTATCAGATCGCCCACTCATTTTCCCTAATATATACAACCACCACACAATTAATTAATTAATTAATAAAGAAATAAATAAGATTACCAGATGAAGAAAGAGGAAAATGAAGACTAATTAAATTAAGAGGTGATGAAGATTAGCAAGAAAGGGGGAAAATTACCAGATGAAGAAAGAGGGATTGATTAGGTCTGGAGGTGTATAGCGGCGGATTTGGGATTTGTATTATGGAGCAACAACAAGGTTCAATGTGGGATACACACACTGTCGTCTACAGTATGACTTGTTTACGACTGACCCAAAACCTATGCGGGTGGGTCAATCTAATTATGCTAGGCTTTGCCCGGCTTTTTTTTGGATCCACTTATATTGACTTTTGGGCTTAGCAAGGGTATTGATTCAAATCAAACGAAACATCAACAATTAGTCAATTAGGGATGTCAACGGGCAGGGTGGGTGTAGAGGAGGGGTAACCCGCATCCATATCTGCGAACAATAATGTGTACTCATATCCGCCTCATGACCCGTGCGGATGGACCTTTTCAAACCCTTCCCGCCCCGTGGGGACCCGTTGACCCGCCAAATTACATATCTCATCACAAAACAATTTCTAAAAATATAAATCTTGAATCTAAAACAAACTACTCCCATACTCTCGTACACAAATAAGTTTTCGCAAAATGGTGTAACATTCAATTAACTAGTACATAAGTTTTTCAAACCATGAAATAGTTTTACAAACATTTAATTGAGGAAATAGATCGATGGAATTTGAAGATTAAGGTTTCTTTTTGGGGGGTTTTAGGTTGGTGGGTATTTGGGTGGGTGAGAAGTAGATGGAATTTGTCCAAGTTTCTGAAAAAACGGTTTGAGTTTTTTATCCTCTTTAAGTTATACTCCCTCCATTCAACTCCAAATGGTACATTTCTTTTTTCACGTTTGTCAACGCACGTTTTGCATCGTAAATA
>LHUT01005580.1:0-12630 GCA_001412135.1 Silene latifolia subsp. alba | reverse complement strand
ACAGACTCGAAGTCTATTAGGCATGAACTCAGGCCAAAAATGCTCCACAAGATTTTGCTCTTGGGGAGGCTTGAACCTGGGTCTCCTGGAAATTTCACCCAAGTTTTAACCACTAGACTCCACCCTTGCGGGCCTCCTAAGTTTTTGTGATTAATGAAATCTTTCGCTAAAATAACATATATATAACTAATTAAAATAAAAACAGGATTAGTTAACGAAGATTTACTAGTTTTTTCGCTTTGGAATAAGCAAATGTTTCACTTAATCGTCTGCACTTCTGCGAGGCTGCAATTAGTCGATGCATATCTGAAATTCTCAACGCAATTTTCATCATGAATCCAAAAAACAGCGAGCGTATTTAAGGAGGCTGACAATCGATTAACTACATTGCAACAACCATCTTAATATTATGTAGTTCTTATGACCAGGGTTCAAATTTGTCGAAATTGTCATTGTAGCTCCCTTTGGAAATTAAAAAAAAAAAAAAAAACATGCTTAATGAGACAACACCATGGCAGCACTAGCACATTTCCACTAGTAAATATAATATCATGTTCATGTGCATCAGGTAGCAAAAGAACTTGAAGATATTAATAACTACAATACAACTATCTCTTAGACGAGAATCTGAGATATTAATCAAATATCTAAGATCTAAGTCCAGATATTTGATTTGAATATGAAAGTAGATTGTATTTTACGGAGTGAACTGATGCCGGTTTTTTCTGAATGATAAGTCCGTGTTCAGAAACTTCGAACTGTAGCGTATAATAAATAGTACAAGTTGGTAATCCTGATAAGATTAACAATTGATTACATTATGCAACGCCAAATTATAGCATTAGAGAATCCAAATGACAGTTTAATTGCATGCAGACTACTGTTCTATATACAGGGTGTATTAAACACGTACACTAACAGCAACATTCTGCGTCCTTGTGCTTCAAAAGCTTCCACCTGATGCGGTAAGAGTTCAAATATACACACTAACAGCATTATTCTAATATCGGAAGTATGGCGTTGGTCGCAGTCCTTAAAGAGTAAAGTATCTTTTTGGGGGTTAGTTCAGAAACTTCACTTCCACTAGCAAATACAATTTCATCTTTGTATTTCGCAGCGTGAACTGATGCCCTTGTTTCTGAAATACAGATCTGTATTCAGCAAATTCAAACTAACTAGAGGGAATTTGAAATAATACAAGTTGCTAAATCAGATAAGATTAATTATACAGCAATGTTGACGATAAGAAAACATTACAGCATCCACATGACAGTCTAACTGCAGACTGTTGAAGATACAGGGTGTGTTAAACACATTAACAACATTATTCTGTCGTCCCGTCCCTGTTAGGGTGAGAACTCGAGTTCTAAATCAGCGGACAGTTAGAGCGAGGAGATTTGTCATGTTCACAACTGTCCACGCCAAATTACATTAGTATTGGACCTTTTGGGAAAGTGCCTAAAACAGAACTACTAGGACTAAAATCACAGCATTTTAGACATGTAGAGTAGCCACAGCTAACAAAACATGCATAATTATCAGACAAGACCATGACAGCACACTTCCACTAGTAAATATAATATCATGTTCATGTGCATCAGGTATCAAAAGAACTTGAAGATATTAATCAAATATCTAAGATCCAAGTCCAAGATATTTGATTTGAATATGAAAAGGTACATTGTATTTGTGGGAGCCATTGAGGCACTGGGGTAATGTTGTTGTTATGAAAGGTACATTGTATTTTGCGGAGTGAACTAATGCTGTTTTTTCTGAATGATAAGTCCGTGTTCAGAAACTTCGAACTGTAGTGTATAAGAAATAGTACAAGTTGGTAATTCAGATAAGATTAACAATTAATTACAAATTATAGCAAATAGTAGTTTGTTATGCTCTAATGTTGATGATAACAAATAAAGCATTAAAGCTTCCACATGACAGTCTAATTGCAAGCTACTGTTCTATATACAGGGTGTATTAAACACATTAGTTCCACTTGTACTTTATTATGCTGCAATATTTGATGATCGATAAGAAAGCATTACATACAGCATCCACATGACAGTCTAACTGCAAACTGTTCAATATACAGGGTGTATTAAACACATTAACAACATTATTCTGTCGTCCCTGTGCCTCAAAGACTACCACCTATAGCGCTTACCCCGGCCTGTTAACAAAACCATGTACACGCCCCAAACGGACATTATCATTCTTAGGTCAGGATTACGGTGTTGCTCGTGTTCCCAAAATTTCCTCTATAGAATTCATACTGAAGATGTTATGTTCCCCAACTATCCTTCCATTAATGAAAATTCTGTCAAGAATCGAATCAGTGAAATAACAAGTACACAGTTTACTTTATCAGTTCGCTTTGCTCCGTCATATTTCATATTTCATAAATGTAGAGAACCTAGGGACGGGATTTTCGACTCGAATTATCATTCTTATGTCTCAATTAACATCTATGAGCTACTGTGTTAATTGCTTGTGATCAATGTCAGAAAACCTTCAATATTACTACCGTTTTATAAGCTTTTTATCTTCGTATGATCAATAATACAAATAAATGTGATTTAATCACAAATCTCTTCATCTCCTACTCTAAACCAAAACTGATTTACCTTAAACACTATATATAATCACCACAGACCATCTACTCCACCCAACAATTTACACTCCTTGTTCTAAATTCCTGCTTTTACCACTCGTTTTCGTCTTCGTTCCACATTCAAACCACCATGAGTCCTCTCAACATCATCGCCACAATTCTAATAGCACTAGCAATATCTTCACCAACACACACTCATGCGCGTCCTATAGACACCGGTTTAAGTCACACCGAGCCACGTCCACTCATGACAAGGCTAAACCTGGATGACAACGCCACGAATTGTTGGGGGTCATTGTTCAAGCTTCAGGCTTGTACCGGTGAAGTCATCAATTTCTTCTACAATGGCGAAACATATTTGGGCTCGGAATGCTGTAACGCGGTCCATACTATAGTCCATGATTGTTGGCCCTCTATGCTTAACTCTTTGGGCTTTACTTCTGAAGAAGGTGATCTTCTTCGCGTTTATTGTGAGGCCCAGGCCCAACACGAGTCCGGTCCACCACATGTTTTTGAGACTTCTAAGGATGAGATAGTTGTGGACAAAAATAATTAAGGGTATTGATTTACCACGGAAATAAATTACGATGATTATTTAGTTTCGTTGTTGGTTTAGTAGCTTTATTTTTGGTTTGCTGGTTTTTCAAGTAATGATACGATGTCCAGAGCGCTACGGCGTCTGTTCTTTCACTAATAATGAGCTCCCTTTTGTCTTTCATTAATCATAATCTTATCAATGGCATTCAATGCCATCTATTATTATAGAGGTTTAGCTCAGGAACTTCACTTAAAACTTCAGTACATTGACAGGCTTATATAACATTATGCACAGGATGATCAAACATCGTCATACAGTCTCGAAATATACCAAGTACCTTCCCGTTTTAAGAGTTATACAAAGCAACACAACAGTATTCTTTATTTGATATAAGAATCACGAATCACGACTCACAACAGTCACGAGTAAACGAAACAAGTATGTTCTAACTTCTAACAGAAGGTCCACATCTTTGTTTAATAAGACTGTACTAAAAGTCTGTAAATGCAATTTATGACATGAATTCAGTGAACATATCTTCCCAACTTGGAAGTATTCACAAGCTAAACAAACAGAAGCAAAAAAACGACACATGACCAAAGGAATTAGGTTCTTCATACTTCCGGCTTTTCGCAAGGTACAGCATAGACCATATAATCAACATCTCTGATTGCTGATCTAAAGAGAAAATTCGTACATCGACACTTACATCATGATTATGCTCCTCATTCAATTAACCAAGGTTTATCAGTTGGATAATTTCCTGCAGACAAAAAAAACCAGTGAATACTCAAAACCATTAATTTACATCTATTACCACACTCACTACTTAGAATTACGTCAGTTAATCTCTTGAGAAACGGTCTCACAGATAAAGTCCTCTCACAAGAAGTTGCCTAAAACCGTCTCCTATGAGAATTCGCTCAAATGAGTGAGATAAAACAAACAGAGTGAGACCGTCTCTTTAGAGAGTTTGTGAAAACAAGTGAATAAAACAACACCATTAACCGCATTGATTTACACAATAACATCTAACAAGAGCAACAACAACCAGTAAATTAACTCACTCAAAAGTCAAAACTATGAATAAGTCTAACAAAAAGTTATTATGGAAGACCGTCTCATAAGAGAATTTGCACAAACGAGTGAATAAAACAACAATATCAAACCCATTAATTTACATAATAACATCTATTAAGAGCAAGAAGAGTCAGTAAATCAACTCACTCAAAAATTAAACTTGATTCCTCAAGAAATGAATTGGATTATCAATCTAGGGACAACGACGACTTGTTAAAGTGATCAACCAACTTCGAATCCCAAAACCCGACATAGAATTGAGCAAGACCATGAAGAAAGAAAGCAGCTTGATTAACATTCAAAACACCAACAATATCACAAACAACACTCCTTCTCAATCGATTAGCATCCAAGAAAACACAGGTCAATTCCTCAAGAACATCACCAACCACCTCACTCACATCAACCCCAACAGCCATCTTTCTAACCACCTTAGCCTGCGCCTCTCGAGCCCGTTTCGCAATAGCCGGAACCATCAACCTTAACCCACACTCAATGTTTTCTATCTTATGTCCTAATGACCCATCCAAATTCCTCCAAGCATTACAAGGCCTGTTTAACGATTCCGGGTCGAACCCGTTATCGTTCTCGTCACTGTCATCGGTTTCCAAGAATGAACGGAGGAGATTAGTGAAGATATAAGGGTGGAATTCTCCTAACCATAAGAAGGGTTTTTCGATATCGCTGCGCCATGAAGGGTATAGAAGCTGATCAACATCGTTATTGGTGGTGGCGGCGTCGAGGGCGGCGAAGTAGGTGGTGAAGTGGGTGAGGATGAGGTTGACGTGGGTTGAGAGGATTAGTGGGTCCGGTGGCGTGGCGACGGCGAAAAGAGTGTGGGTTAAGTGAGGAAGGAGGGTGGTTTTTAAGGTTGTGATCCAATCTTTGTAGAAATCTTTGAATTGTCGAGTGTTCTTGAATCGGTTAACAATGGATTTAATCATGTTTGATTGATGATGAATTTGAAGAATTAATGGTGGAATTAGGGTTTGTTAATGGTGGTTTCTTGATTTTGGGGAAAATGGGAATGAAAACAGAGGAATTCGGAGGTGTTGGTTGGTTTTGTGGGGCCGGAGTAACTAACTGATTTAGGATTTTGGAGGAAATTTGTGTTGGATTTATTCTTCTAAACCCTAGTCTCTTTATAAGGCGGGTTAGTGAGAGATCGATTTTTCGTCAGGGGCACAAGGTAAAATTGAAAAAAATTCGAAAATTCCAACGAATTTTTTTGAAGTTTTCATTCATCAGCGGGTTGACACTTATAGATTCCCCGTGTATTTTTATACATGGCTTCTTTGGTTTGAGATGTACTCCACATATATCGTCTTTCCCATAGTTTATTGATCGGTAAAGCCTTATATGAGACACTCTCACGTAGCTAATTATATAAATATAAATAAATAAATAAATAAAATGTATGAGTGAGTACATTTGGTTTGACAACTTTGGAAAGAGTAGTACAACAAAATCAGTTATACATAAATGGGGTGTCTAGCTTAAGGGATATGAATAGCAGCTTGCAGTAAAACCTAGTTTTGCTGGTCTAACCCAGAGGAACAGCTACGGCATCAAGCTCGAGACTTATTTGTCCAGGGAAAAAATACAATGAAGACAATATGCAACAATTGAACAATAAATATATGGTGTCTAAACAAATAAGGTTACACTCATTTTTGGAGCTTGTCGAAATTCCAACGTCATGCTCCCTCTAATCTTGTACAGCCGGGGCTTCGGTTATGTCCCCTTTGTCGTCGAGATGCTATCTCATAACAAAGTGTTAAGGCCGACTACTTCATCCCCATCTAATAATAGCCGAACCCCATGTGAGGCCAGCACCAAATCCTGAGGCAGCAATGACGTGTCCGGGCTTGACTCTCCCACTGCGAACAGCTTCATCCAATGCCAAGGGGATAGATGCTGCACTCGTGTTTCCGTAATTTGCCAGATTTGATATGACCTGCTCTGATGGGATCTCCAGACGTGTTGCAACAGCATCTATGATCCTTTGGTTTGCCTGCATTTCCAGTTTATACCATTTAAATCATAATTTGTTTTACAGTTACACGGAAAGACAGGGGTGTGGGGTAGAAGTTCAAGGCTTTGCTGAAAGTTGTTAAATTTCCGTGTTGACGACTCGCATCAAGACATGAAAAGCTCACCATGTCTTAACGCTAGTATGGTCTTACTCAAAAACTTGTAACCAAATTCATACCAATAACTGGCAAACAGGGCATTCGGGTCTACTACGGGGTCAGGTCAATCAGATTTTAGTCCATTTGAAGTGTCATTATCAGGTCATTTTGAATATGGTTGTCTGGGACGAGTCATTTATGTCGATCATTTGTTATGCAGATAAACTTAGGGGTAAATTACAACTGAAGTGAGAGTTGTGGATGATTACCTGATGAAGTAGCAACCAATCAACATTGGAACTAGTTAGACCGGCCTTCTGAAGAGCAGCCTCAATGGACACTGGCACAGATCGGGCAGCGAAGCGGAACACTTCTTTACCATTCATATTAATATACGAGTACGATGAACGCCGGGGAGGAAAACCCGTCAAAGCACCATTTGTACCTACGGTCTCGTTTGTGTCATCGGGCCTCCAAGATGCATTTAAGTGCCTGCAACGATTACGATTAGGATTTTGAGAACTTTGACATACATAATGCTCGCCCCTATAGTCTTACTCCTAAAGACAAGACTACAAGAGTCACGCATACCTTATACCATCACCATCACTATGTAGGTCGAAAGAGAAAATACCATCGTCTTCAACATCACAAGCCTGCAATAATATCAGACAAAAACTCGGTAAGCAATATTAAATGAATTTTTTTTTTTTGTGAAACACTACCTACAATTTAAGTAATTTTGTGAAAAAGTACCTAAAAGGCTAAAAGATTTATTTTTTTGTCACACATTATCTAAAGTTTAATAACCCTTTTCGTCAAACACTACTAAGATCACTTTTCCGGCATGAAAAAAGTATACATTGACTGACCGATATAATAGCCTTTGTCGTTTATGTTTAAGGAACTATACTCGAAGTAATACTTAACCTCTGCCCTAAAAATAAAAGATACTATAACTAGAATGAAGATAAAGATGGATGATAAAAGTCGATGATAAAGTAGTTTTGAGAAAATAGCGCAAAACTTCGGTAGGAATATACAAAATAGGAACAAAGTTAGGTAATTTCTTGCAAATATACCACCAGTCAATGTCCGAAACAATAAAACTTTAGATATAACTTCGCAGAGTGGCATAAATTTTGGGTATTGTTTGACAAAAAGTTCAGACTAAAATTATCAAACAAACAACAACAAAGCCTAAGTCCCAAAATGGTTTGGGGTCGGCTAGCATGAATCATCATCCAAATCCGTTTAGGTTTGAATCCAGCAATACTGTCAAGGGTAGTTAAACAAACAGTCAACCATAAACACTATCTACCGATAAAACAAGGGTAGTCGTCATATTCGCTGGATAAAACGGATGACTTTTATTACCTATGCTTTCCAAGTAGTGGAAGCAAGTCATGAACGAACTAATTTCTCTCACCTTTAGTACCTAGCTATGTGTTCCCATAGGCCATAACCACCTTTATGTTTGCTTTTTGATAGATTTCTTTTATCCAAGCACATGCAACTAGGCTAAGGAGTCTCATTACTCTCATACATATTCTCCAACACAATAACAAAAGGAAGCGTAAACTACTAACTACGATGGATCAAAATTCAAAATAGAATACATAAAATCTTTCCTCGGACAAAAATAGTACTCCGTAGTAAATTAATACAAAAAAAGGGTTGTAACTATGAAAACAGAATACAAGCATGCAAATCCCATTGTTATAATTCCATATACCAGATGGGTGATCTCTAGACAAACAATGAACCTGAATCAAAGGCAGAGGTAGAAGGGGGAAAAGTCCAGCCTCTAAAAGACCGAGAGAAAATAAGAAGCCTACCTGAACTACCACGGCACCTGCAGCATCCCCGAAAAGAATACAGGTTCCTCTATCAGTCCAATCAACAAAACGAGAAAGAGCATCTGCAGCTACGACTAAGACATTCTTAAATCCACCACCTGGAATTCGTAGAGAAATTAATAAAGATTTTGAAGAATATAAGGCAAGGTAACTAAAATAGAGCAAAGAAATTAAAGTCAGTACCCCTTACGTGACAAGCAGCTGAGACCAGTCCGAGCATGAAGCCACTGCAAGCCGCGGTAATATCATAGGCCAATGGACTCTTGGTGCATCCCAGTGCCCTTTGTACCTGAAGGATAATAATAAAAAAAATAGTAATAAGGTTGGGGTTACATTGGTGTATAATAAATTTACAGGAGCAGACATCTGAAGAATATATGCAGGTAATGTCAACATACAACCCCATCTTCGTGAGTGACCCTTTATTGCATACATGTGTAGAGAGGCAGAGAGCATGTCAGTGACAGATGGGGTCGTTTAATATATTTAAAATATATTTCAAGTGAATCTACGTATTTACATTTTTTTAGCACAAATAATGGAAAATATCACAAAAAGAAAAAGAAAAAAGAAATGCAGGGTGTCCCAGGATCTCAGATGCCCCAACATGCATCATCCACCAGTTTAGCTTAGTAGGGAGTATGGAATGAGGCCGATGATCTATAAGATTCTCTTATGGCCTCCCGCAAAAGCAACAAGCAGTCAAATGACAACCGTCTCTTTACTTCTCCGACCTCTAATGAGAAAATTTTCAAACTAGATATAAGGGACAATTCTTCCCAAGGAATCCAATAGAGTATAACCAAGTTCCAAAGAACTGAGTAGGGTGGAAACTCTTGTTCCTGACTTCCTTTCGAAGCATATGAGAAAAAAGTAGAATAATGTTAACACATTATAGTAGAGAACTGTTAGCACACACCTGAGGAGCACTGCCAAAGAGGTCTTCAGGAGTAGATGAGCACATCAAGACAAGATCAATATCATCAGGATCGAGCTTGGCCATCTGAAGAGCTTTTTTTGCTGCTTCCGAAGCCAAACCTATTAAGCTATCATCACCTATAATATTAAACGAGCAGACAGTCATTTTAGTCTTTAATTAAGAGATGTGAATGCCTCGTAAGGAAGCAAGAAAACTTTGTGCTTTTAACAGTTTGATTAGTTTTGCATTGTTTACAGCTCTTATTCTTAAAACTAAAACAGATATAAAAGCAAAAAAAAAATAGTCTGAGAAGCTATCGTATCATGGCTCACACCAAGCAGTATTTAGAAAGGGTAGAAAGTTATTCAGAACAAGAAAATCTATCTGTTATACCCCTGTGAGCAAGCTGTACACAATGTATATTAGCTATAGGAACGGAAATTTAGGAAAAGCAAATACAAATGAAGTTGTTGGCCATTAGGGATGCAGCTTAATAACTTAATAAGAATCGGAAAAGTGATGCAAGTGGGGTTGGGGGCGGGGCATTTTGGGTGTTTTGGTCATTTTCAGAAATGAAATTATACCAACAAGATCTGCATATACAACATATGCCGGAACACCCGCAAAAAGCACATGTATACGACCTATTTGAATATAGGAAGTAATTGTTTGCGTCTTGAACTTCCATAAGCTTTTTTTTTTGTCACATACTCAATCCACTCCAAACCATCTGCCAAAATATTTATACCTGAAAGTACACGGCGGTTGCGAATCCCAGTTCGAGTAGATATCCATTCATCAGAAGTTTCAATCATTGTGGAAAGGTCATCATTGGAGATCTGCAGCTTCGGTACAGCTGAGCCACAGCCAACAAGTTTGCAACCTTGGTATACGAGCCTACAATAAAAGACATACATCAGATGCTTCATATTATAGGCAGAAGAATAAATGGAGCGCCCAGCCCAATTACTTCATCAGAAGTTCAGGCGTATAGAATAGGAGAGACGAGAAAGAGATCAAACAACATCTAACAAGTACACGTATAACTGAGCCTGTGCCTTAAATACATTCTCTCATTCATAATAAGATTAAAACAATTAAAAAAAAAGCCTGAAAATTCCCATACAGCGTTCACAACAAAATTACAGCAGAGTATTTGTCTATTTGATATACGGTTTTCACAAAGTGATCCAAAAGACCTATTGACAGGGGGGGTCCATTTAGGAGTTCACTATTGCAGTGCGCTACTCATGAACAAAATCACAGTGTTACCTTCTCAAAAAAGTAGCCTTATTTGGTAGCAAATTGTTGTATTTACATTTAGGAAAAATCGACATTGCAAGAGTGTGGGTTATCACACATTCACACTATCTACATCTACTTGGCTTGTGGGACATTACTCAAAATAAGGTTAGCTCTACAGTAGCATGTTCAGCTATCTCATCCGAGTCATCCGACTTACTTGAAACATTGAGCTCTAAACTTGCATGTTCAACTGCCTCACAAAACTAACTTTTAACACTGCTCGATAATATCCAAGTTTGGAGCATGGTGAGCTGGATCAAAGGATTACATCTGCTCAAGAAGTATGTTGGCTACCTAAAAAGAGACCTTAAACCTCCAAATGACCAAGCAAGATAGCTAAATTCATATGGACATACACTCTAAAACATGCACTTATATAAACATTGAGCAAGATTCGCTCTTACAGAAAATCGAGAATCTTCAATCTTCGTCCTAAACCATATGCTCAAGAAATTTAAAACCTCATCAGTGGCAGTTACCCACCGAGGAACGAAAAAAATCTCCATTTCCAGTTAAAAGTTACTCGTAATACTTTCTCCCCTAACTACAAATCCTGGTTCCGCAACTAAATCCCATATGATGCAGTGACTTTCTCTTCAACAATTAGCCTTTTAATTGTTGATATACACTTTTCTAACATCCAAACATTTCCATAGATCATAACTCCTATCTCTAGCATTGCCCTCTCTTTCACAGACGCGCGCGAACGCGCCACACACATGATTAAATGAAGCCCCAATTTGCTTATAATTGCCATTTTTTACAGTCTGAAATTTTTAGACATCAACTTGCACTACACAAATCCCATAAAAATGCAACCACCTCATTTCTAACTGCATAAAAGTACTAATTATGAAAAGAAATTATGAATAAAATACAATAAATAAAGTAATTAAAATTACCTTGGAGAAATTGATATAGTGGGAGAAACACCAGCTGCTTGTTTATCAACACCGCCATTAATGGAGGAAATGAAGAATACCCTTTTGCGAAAACTAACATATGAACAAAACCCAGATCCATTTAACCCAAAAGATGAAGAAATTCTTTGTTTTAGAGAAACTGAAGGTGAAACCATTAACCCATTTCCATATGCAGTCGCCATTGATGCAGTTACAGAGATTATAGAGGAAATTTGTAATTGGTGAACAAAATTAGGTGAAATTGCATTAGAAAGGAGAGATCTTTAGCAATTGGAGTGTGAAAATTAATGTATTGAATTTGAAGCCATGAATAAATGAAATAGAAAATGAAAGGAGTTTATTTTAGTTGATTAGTAGGACTAATAAATTGAAATTGAAATGCAATAAAACATCACTTTTTGCGGAGACTCCAAAGGATGATGAGTTGGGTGAGGGGATGGTAGTATGGTAGGACCTTTTGTTTTTGTTTTTCTTGTTTTATTTAAAAATGTGGCATTAACCGTCGACAATTATGAGCATCATTTACAATCGTTGCAATCTTTTATGGCAATTAAAATTGATTTGAAAAAGGCTTATGATCGTCTTCGTTGGACCTTTATCCGAGATACTCTTTTTACATGAACCTGCTCGTTCTCCTACATGACATGATCATGGAATGTATAACATCCCCGAGAATTCAAGTGCTCTGGAATGGTGAATGTTTTGGTATTTTTCTACCGAATTAGGTTAAACATGTCAAAGTGGTCTTATGCGTTATATGAGAATTTATGATGTTTGTATGGTTGACAAGTAAACAAATAAGATGTAAATAAAGATCAACACAAGGGATTTGGTGACGCGGAAAACCCAATGTGGGAAACGACTGCGGGAAGGGACGGCACCCTTCCAAAGATTGCACTAGCTGTTAATAGAGAGGACGAGAGGACGAATACAACGGTAGGGCGTGGCTATCTTGCTAGTACAATGTCTAGGGTTTGTATGTGTATGAATGAATGCTCTCTCACCCTATCTCCGTCATATATATAGGGCCTAAACCTCAGTAGGGTTTAGGTTACTTGCATAGTAAGTAGTTGAAAACCCGCCTTCGTTGGGCTTCTCCTGCTGCTAGCGCATGACTCTTTGTCTAAAGCCCGACTCCCTCCATTCTCCCTCAAATCCGCTTGATTGCCTTCAGTTCACGGGCTCCTTGAGGCTATCAGATTATTCAGCCCAGTCCACCTTGTGGGTCTTGATGGTCAAATCTTCTTCTCGGCCCAATGTGCA
>LHUT01005579.1:0-12631 GCA_001412135.1 Silene latifolia subsp. alba | reverse complement strand
TTATCTAAATACAATTTAAGTGAAAAGGAAAGCTATATTTAAATACAATTACATGCATATACTAAACCGAAATTATAGACAAACAACGTCGCGGTAACCTGTACCTCTTCCTAACGCTAACAGTATATACTAAACCACAAAAAAAATTACAGAATTTGGAAATGCTTTTCAGATATAACAGAGACAGAAAATTTAGAGAGAAGAGAAATATTGTAAAGATATTTGTTGTAGTTATAAGCCGAAGTGAATCTTAGGTACTTGGGTATTTAAACAAAGTATAGGTTGGAAGAAAAAATCTGGTTCCTTTATCTTCACAGAAAAAAAATTTAATAAAAACCAAACAGATGTCCTACGCTTAGCTTAACATGCATAGGTATGTCTATCAAACTACAGCTAAAATGAAGATAGTAACAAAACAAGATATGCATGTGTGCACATGTGTAGCCAAATTACAATTTTCACTCTATTTTCACCTTTTTCACTTTCTTTTCACTTGCATAGTATGTTAGAAGTTATTAATGCATACATATCCTTTAATGTTTTGCATTTCAGAGTGCCACAACACAAGTGGCAGTAGACAACAGAAACCAAAACTTGCTCTATTACAAAAAAATTGCGAAAATCAGACGGATAGAAATAAACAATTGCACTTAATATTAAGTAGATTTTATTTCTATTCCTAATATGTTACCTTATATCTTATCCATTAAATATTTTCTATATGTAACAGAAAAAATTCTCATTGAAGACGAACACAATCCGTCACAATCAAAAGACGTATAGTTTCCCTCTCACAATATGCAATTGCCATTATGCATGGGGTGCTCCATTTTCCTACCAATTGCCTTCCAACCTGTGAAACATTCAGCTAAGATAAACAGTTTAGTGCATTTTGTTTATAGTTTTATATAAAATCGTCTTACACAGGAATTTTTAATGATAGATAATAAGGGATAGTTTAGTAGTGGCAGTAATTATATTGGTTCGATTCAGCCAGCGATTGTCCTCAACTTTACTCAGAAGAGGGAGCTTGTTATCCTCATTACAATCCCTTTATTATAATGTGTGAGACCGTCTGACGATAAATTAATGTGAGACCGTCTCATATGAGAATTAGTGTCGAGAAAATATGAAAAGGGCATCAGTTCTCCAAGGTGATAACATAAAAGTTCAAACGCAAATTACCCATTTGAAAGATTGAATTTCATCATATGCCCAAATTTATTACGTAAATAAAAAAAATCAACAAAAAAAAGAATAAAGTTATTATAATTTTGAAAAAAATTTAGTATATTGACGATCAGAACCTGTCGAGAATTCGTAGACTCATCAAATAAAATTCAGTGAATTGAGCTTGAATTTTATCGTCATTTCGTCCTAATTAATTTAAATCTGATAAAGTAGAAAAACCTAAAAAAAAATGAAATTTAAAAACTTCAAATTAACCAATGAAATATATGCAAGAAAAAATAGACAAGGTGGTTAATGGGTTTCGAATGTAACCCCAATTTGATTTTTTTTTCAATTTCTGGAAATTGATTTGGGGAAAATTATTTGATTGATCTAAGAAATTAAAGGTGAGATTTGTGAGGGTGATTATAGCAGCGATAAAATCAAGAACAAAGAAACAAAACTTAAGAATTGAGAATACTGTAATAAACAACCTGGTTCGATATGATAATACCGTGTCCGAATTTCAATAAACATAAAGTTACATAACATTACAACATATAAGGAAGACAGGAAGACGGAAATAAAAATTACATGAATTGGGAGAATACTGAAGAGGAATCAGTCGGTGTTTGACAATTTACTTATAAGAAATTTGGATGCAATATTTCATCAGATGATATTTCTTATATCTTATAAGAATTTTGGATGAGCAAAATTACAATTGAAATCAAAAGAAAAACACTAATATAGACTAAAAACTACAACAATCAAAACAACGAAGCATGAAATCATATTCTTCATTATCCGAATCCGATCAGCCGTCTCTGTCTCGAAAAGTTTCTTGCATATCGTCATCGATTCTTCCATATCATATTCGTTGGCCATATACTCAGCTTCATCCATTCGAAGATGCAACATCCTGCAACAGCGACGGCGACTAAGACGGTGGAGACGGCGGTGTGGTTAATGGGGTTCGGATGTAACCCTAATTTGATTTTTTTTTTCAATTTCTGGAAATTGATTTGGGGAAAATTATTTGATTGATCTAAGAAATCAAAGGTGAGATTTGTGAGGGTGATTATAGCAGCGATAAAATCAAGAACAAAGAAACAAAACTTAAGAATTGAGAAATATTAGTAGGTGATAAAGACAGAGGATAAGAAGGACAGAAGAAAAAGTTGTACTGGGTGGCTTTTTTGTAAAATTTGACGTCAGTGAGGGACAGAAACAGGTGAAATTGTGTGTCAGACAGCCATCCTCTTTTTTTATAAGATATAAGAAAACCCCTAATTATTACCCTTTAATTACCCATAATATTAATTATAATTACTAATTAACATTACCCATAAAAACTCCCAAAAGTTATGGTTTGATAAAATAAATAGAATAGACGAGATATTGACTTACAAGGTGAAAAGAGGAATGAGAAATGTGTAAGATATTCAAATCCATGCTCATACACCATGAGAGGAGGCAGAGAGAGTTCTAGAGAGAAGGGAGAAGGTTTTGAGGCTTAGAGAGAGAGAGAAATAAATGATTCAGGGTTCGGTGTATTCTAATCCCGAGCTTTTGTTTGATGATGGGATATAGTCGGAGGAGAGTGTAATGAGGAGAATTAAGGAGCTTGTATGGGAAATGGATACGTACAACCGAATGGGGTAGGCGTTGGCAAGGCATTGGGGACGGATAGTACGGGTGGCGGGCGGTGGTCTAGGCCGTGTGGAGGAGTGTGGAAGGTAAATGTTGGCACGAGAGTTAAAAAGGGTATATATGTTCGTCTGGATGTTGTGTGCCGTGATGGAGATGAGATGGTGGCATGGGATGTGTCGATCCAATGGAAGTCGGGAGGTGGCTATGGTGGAGGCGGAAGTTATCTATCTTGGTTTGAAGGAAGCAAGACGGGCAAGAATGCGAGACATCATTATGGAGAGTGACTACCTGAATGTGATTGAAGACTTGAAGAAACGGAAGAAGGGTCGCAGTGGTATTTTTCTGATTTATCTTGATATTTTAGTTTTATGTAATTTGTTCGATTATGTTTTATTTACGTACACTAGTAAGAATTTTAATAAGCTGTCACACGAGGCAGCTCATGCTATGCCGTGGACGATAGGTAGGAGGGCTTGGACGGAGAACTTACCGTTGGCCTTTATTGATGTTGCGAATCATGATTTAAGTAATATAATTTAAGCCGTAATGGTTTTATCAAAAAATAAATAAATTAATATAGTTAAATTTAAATTTACCAAAACTGAATAACAAATCTTGAAAAAAAATCAAATCTTACTACTTGCCATAACCATACCAAAGTTTGCTTTGCACATTTTTCTTTCTTATCCAAAAAAAATGGAAAATATACGCGGTATCCCCGAATTTTGACATTTTGCACGAAATATCCAATATTATGATCTGGAAAACTTTAAGAGACCATAACTCGTGTTTACGAGCGCAAAAACTGACAATGTTCTTTAAAATTGATCATCTCTGCGAGAACTACGATTTGGGAAAAAAAAAATTGTCTTATTTGGATCCCATTGCTAGGATTTTTTTGTTTGTTAAAGTTTTTGTTGACCGAACAAAATTTGAGTAACCATATCTCTTGGTAAAAAGTTCCAAACTCGGCATTTTTTTTCATATCGTAGTACTCGGAAAGTTGAGCGATTTGAAAAAGAAAATTATCACTTTATAAACTTGTAAACACAAGTTATAACATCTTAAAGTTTTACGGATAAAATATTATTTTTGCAATAATATGTTGGTTGTTATGGAAGTGGCGTTGTAACTCAGTTTTTTAGCCAACCAACACCCGTCCGTTTGATGTTGTTAAAGTGTGGGTTCAATATGGTCAGATGTACATGGAACAGAACATGATACAAAAGATGATTAAATGGGAACCTCCTCATGGAGACGCTATTAAACTAAATTTTGACGGATGCTCTAAAGGTAACCCTGGTCCAGCGGGTGTAGGCGAAATATTTCACAATAATAGCGGAAACTGGATATTTGGATTCGTGATAAATCTTGGACATTCTACAGTGATGCTAGCTAAGTTGTGTGGGGTTTGGTTTGGTCTAAATTTGGCACGCTGGGTGGGATTGGAAGAATAATCATAGAGTCTGACTCACAAGTGGTGGTAAACCTCATCAATAAAGAAGGGATTTATAACTTGACTAACGGGCCTTTTATTGAGTATTGCAAGCGATTGTTTAAAGGTGGAGGAAATTTTATTCGACACGTCTATCACGAAGCTAATTTTAGAGCGGACAAACTTTCGAAAATGGCATTGGCATTTTCCTTTGGTGACCATGAGCTCCACATCCCTCCACAGGGGATCCAAGACGTGATGGCTCGGGATGTTCAAGGAATGAGTGTTAGTCGTTCCATAGCTATGTAATCGGCCTCGGCTTCCTTTTTTTCATTAAAAAAAAAAAGAATTTTCAGATTAAAAAATTGAATATTTTGTGTAGGAAGTCAAAATTCGTAATAAACCACGTAATTTTTTTTTTTTTTTTTTTTTTTTAAAAAAAAAGAAAAAGTCAGAAGCAAGTCGTAACGTTAGAAATTATAATAAAAAAAAAAAATGAAAAAGTGGAATAAATCTGAAGCTCCTTCGTGGGTCAAGTCTTCTCTCTTCAATTCCATCTTCCCGACCCTATATCCTTGCTTACTAAATCCTCGCTGTCCAAACTCCAAACTGCTCCACCTTCACCCACCCCACCTCCTTCCTAAAATTCCCATCTCACCCTCCCCACTTTGTCCCACCCCTCATCTCCCAGTGGCAAATCCGTCATTCAACATTACTTTCCGATGCAGTCAACCAAGTCATCTCGCCGTCGTGTAACCCCAACAAACGGCCCTTCTTCCGACACCGCCACTTCCGAAAACAAACAAGAATTCCTTCTCCTCTCTTCTGCAATCTGCAATAACGAAGATCTTTCCCCTTTCATCCGTAAAGCTTTCACTTCTTCCAAACCCGACTCGTTGCTCAACCACCTCAAATCGTTTTCTCGTTCCAAAGAACTCGAGATCGAATCCCTCTGTCGTTCTCACTACCAAGACTTCATCCTCGCTGTCGACGACCTCCGTTCCCTCCTCTCCGATGTCGACGACCTTAAATCCTCCCTTTCCCTCTCCAACTCCCACCTCCATTCCTCCACCTTACCCTTACTCTCCTCGCTGGATTCACTCCTCACTACCCGAACCGTTTCGCATAATCTCCTATTATGTTTCCATTCCACCGTCTTATGTCGTCGAATAATCGATCTTTGTCGTCGGGTTAATACCCATTTATCCAATCACGATATTTATTTGGCGCTCAAATGTGTGCACACGCTTGAGCAGGACTTTCTTCCTGTAACTCCGTCTGCGACGCTGAAGAATATGTTGGAAAGACGTATTCCTGAGGTGCGTGCTTATGCGCGAACCAAGGCGAAGGATGAGTTTCAGGATTGGTTGGTGGAGATCAGATCGGTTAGTAGGAATTTAGGGCAGTTTGCGATCGGGCAGGCGTCGTCTGCCCGACAAAGAGAGGAGGAGTTGAGGATGAAGCAGAGGCAGGCTGAGGAACAGTCTAGGTTGAGTTTACGGGATTGCGTTTATGCTCTTGAAGATGATGATGAAGGTTTTGATTTCTCGAATGTTGGTGAGGATGATAATGGTGGGACTGGGAGTAATAAATTAGGGTTTGATCTTACGCCCTTGTATCGGGCGTATCATATACATGAGAGTTTGGGTTTAGGAGAGCGGTTTAAGAAGGATTATTTTGAGACTAGGAAGTTACAGTTGACTTCGGATTATCAGTTGTCGTCGATGACACCGTTTTTGGAGAGTCATCAGACGTTTTTTGCGCAGATTGCCGGGTTTTTTATTGTCGAGGATCGGGTTTTTAGGACGGGAGGAGGGTTGATTTCAAAATGGGAGGTGGAGAATTTGTGGGAGATGGCGATTAGTAAAATGTGTTCTGTTGTTGAGGATCAGTTTTCGCGAATGCAGACTGCAAATCATTTGTTGTTGATTAAGGATTATGTGAGTTTGCTTGGGGTTTCCTTGAGGCGGTTTGGGTATCCGGTGGATGCGTTGCTGGATGTGTTGAGTAAGCATAGGGATAAGTATCATGAGCTGTTGTTGTCGGATTGTCGTAAGCAGATTACTGATGCGTTGTCTGCGGATACGTTTGATCAGATGTTGATGAAGAAAGAGTACGAGTATTCTATGAATGTGTTGGCTTTTTCGTTGCAGATGTCTGATATTGCGCCTGCTTTTCCGTATGTTGCTCCATTTTCGACCACTGTTCCTGATTGTTGTAGGATTGTGAGGTCGTTTATTGAGGATTCGGTCAGTTATATGTCGTATGGTGGGCAGCTTGATTTTTACGATGTGGTTAAGAGGTATTTGGATAGGCTGTTGTCTGAGGTGCTCGATGAGGTGTTGGTTAAGCTGATTAATAGTTCGGTCCATGGAGTTTCCCAGGCAATGCAGGTTGCTGCTAATATGGCTGTCTTCGAGCGTGCCTGTGACTTCTTCTTTAAGCACGCTGCACAGTTGTCTGGGATCCCTTTGAGGATGGCTGACAGGGGTAAGAGGGTATTTCCCCTTAAAAATGCTCGAGATGCAGCCGAGGATGTGCTTGCTGGGATGATCAAGGCTAAGATTGATGGTTTCATGTCGCTTCTCGAGAATGTCAATTGGATGGGGGATGAGCCTCTTCAGGGTGGTAATGAGTATGTCAACGAGGTTATAATATTTCTAGAGACTCTAATTTCAACTGCTCAGCAGATACTGCCGGTTGAAGTTCTGAGAAGGGTATTGCAGGAAGTTTTGTCCCATATATCGGAAAAGATAATGGGTGCTCTACAGGGTGATTTAGTCAAGAGGTTCAATTTCAATGCAATCACGGGGCTGGATATAGATATCAGGTTGTTGGAGTCATTTACGGAGAGCCAGAACGCGATTTTCTCCGAAGATGATGTGAGAGAGCTGAAACTAGGGTTGTCTGAGTCAAGGCAGTTGGTTAGTTTGCTTCTGAGCAATAACCCGGAGAACTTTATGAACCCTGTTATAAGACAGAAGACCTACAATGCTTTGGACTACCGGAAAGTGGTAATCATTTGTGAGAAACTAAGAGACCCTTCGGATAGGAGCTTCTTTGCTACACGCGGGGCTAAACCCAACCCCAAGAGGAAGTCTTTGGACGCGTTGATTAAAAGACTGAGGGAAGTTAGCTGATTTAACTCGACTCACAACTGTAAGTAGCCTTGTTTCTAAAGGTGTTACTTTTAGTCCATCTTTTCAAATAGTTCATGGCTAACTCTTATGTTAAAGTTCAAATCTCAGGGTGTCTTCGTTTCTGTTGTTTGTTTGTACGATAATGTTTGATGTCTCATCCTGTATGTACTAATCCGATACCTATATTTGATGTTGTATTTCATTCTTTGAAAATGATAGTGACGTTTATATTTATTTTTGGTTCTCAACATAGTAACTTATTATAGTCAGATTAAGCTTTATGGTTCTCGTAGTTCTTATTATACTTACGTTGTGTTTCCTGGTATATAAGGCCTTGTTCGGATATAGGATTTGGAGGGGAAGGAGCAATTTTCGTTTGTTTTCTTTGCTGTGGTTTATGTTCTGTGAGCCTTATGAGCATCTTTGCAATAGCCTCACCCTATGATTTTGATGAGCAACATTTGTTCCTAGCTGGATTATCTTAGTAATGGAGTGACCGTAGTCCATAGAGCATAATATCGCCCTTGACACTGCATCTGATTAATTTTATTATTTTATCAAGGTGTTACGAGATCAAATCTCAAGACGGCATGTAATACTCCTTCCATCCCATTGCCCTAATTTGAGCTGACAATAGGACAATATAAATGGAATGTAGGGAGTAATATGTTAGTAACCGCACATATTGAATGTTAGTTGATTTCATGTGATTGAATTAAATATCTGCATCTTCAGGTAGGCCTCAATTTTAAAGTCAATACTTCAATAGTTACGCAGTATATAGGTAAGGAAGCAATAGTAGTAGCCTTTATTCCTTGGGGCACTTTCACTTGAATTTTTGGTGGGTTAAGTATCATGGAGGCTCAAACGTAGACAGATACATAAATGAAGAGATAGATAAAATTGCAGCCCCAGACAGCTTGGGGACTAGGGGTTGGTGAGAATTTGAGAAATATAGTCCTGTAAATCTGTAATCCTATGCAATGCTGGTAATATCTTTGAAAGTTTGATGAACTACTTGTTATGTTTTTGGGAGTGGTAGGTTTGAGGATCAGTAGTCTTAGAGTAGGAACTATTGATGTTTCAGATGTTCACAGTGTGACTGAGCTCTATCGAAAAGTGTTAGTAAGAACATAATGAAGAATGCATAGACAGTTCACAGTTGCGTGGAATAATTTGTACGTCACGCTACTAAGAAGTGCAGCCAGTTTGTGAGTATTTTGTCATACGGAGTATTTCATTATAATCCAACACTTTTGACAAAACTTCAGCTGAGTGTCAAACAGGTAGGTCATGTGATACACATGCAAAATGAGGTGTTGGAGGAACATAGCTCATGGCAGTTGCTTGATAACTACATGGTACTATATTCCATGGCAATTGGCCTAAATGAACTTGCATCCACTGTTGAAATTGTGTACATTCAACTATACAGTAGCTGTTTCCTCATTTATCATTTGATAACTTGGTCGTATGCATATAACCCGGTGTCATACAGGAATTACCGGGAGTTTTAAGGCTGGTTAAGATCTCACCAAGTCACCAGACAATGAAGTTTAACGCGAGATTTTGTTTTTGTTGGTTATATTATTTTAATCTGTCTGTATGATGAAACAGTCCATTTGTTTTCTTAATTTGCTGCTTGTTTACTTTGATTTAAATAATACAGAGCATTATTGTGGACTAGTAATGGGTTTTTAAAGGGAACACTCAAAATCAAGTTTGTTTACCTTCCTAGATCTTCTCCATGAATAGAAAATTAGAGACTTTGCAGGATACCAGGGATATTTATTTACAGTCATGACTCATTGCCATCAGTGAAATAGATCTGGATCTGGATACTGTAGGATCCGGTCCAGATCCGATCCGATCCATTGCCATCCCTACTCATGACAAGGTCAAGCAAGCTCAACTTTGTAATACTCCGAATACTTCTAGCTGTCAATTTCTTGGTGTGCCCTCTCTCCTTCGATCGCGTAACCCAATAATAATAAACGAGTGCTTAACCAATAAAAATACGTAATTTATTTTCGCAGTACAAATTTTACTCATTTCAGTACATTTTGTCTAAAAATTTCCATTGCATACCCCTACCTTGAAAAACCCAAAAATTATTTCCTCTCAAATTATTATCAGTACACCTTTCAAATTGATCTTAGTTTTTCAATCATAGATCAAAATTCGAAAATAGAACATATTTTTGATTATGATTGATAAATCTTAAGTTTTCTCCTATGTAAAATTTCTAATTATTTAGGGTTTTGAATATAGCACAGTGGGATGGTTAAGTAGTCGACAATACAGCGTAATGACGGCTACAGCGAGATGAAGGGGACAGCCGGACAGAACATAAAACTTACACGCAGTTGGTTGGAAACCACCTATTATACAAATGTTTAATGGATGAGGAATGTGATATTTGTACAAATTCCCATAGTAGCAAAGTATAATCGCACCATGGATTGTCGTAGTCGCATTACACACAACAAATTTGAACTGAAACATGTAACAATTGTATATAGGGATCACAAATTCTCATTATAGACGGACACTATCCGTCTATACGTATAGACGGATACCATTTCCCCTCACAAAATACTCANNCATCTATACCAAGACCTATTGTATAGGGATTTGTACTTGCAGCAGTTATTAATCTTATTATAATAATTTCACCATAATAACAAAAAAATAATGTAACTATGATGGTTGGAGACTCGCAGTACATGATGAAATCTTTGTGAGCTTACCATGGTTAAAAGTTGAGACTCTTGGGAGAGAATTTTAGGAGAGGAGAGAAAAAAGGGAAAATGATTGGGGAAATGAGAGGGGCAAAATTGTCAACGCGTACTGCAATGAGTAAAATATGTACTGCGAAAATTAACTCTCTAAAAATATCATATCACTTTGTAAGTCTTGGATTTAAACAGTCATGTTTTTTTTCTTTTCAAAAGTTCAAATGAGCTCACTATGTCGCGGATAAAAAAATCAAACGGTTCAACCTCACGGTTGGAATAAGAGAGCTCTTACCACTTAAACTAACTAACTCTTTGATAATTGCCTACTTAGAGTTCGTAAACTGGGATATGAACAAGATGCTGAATTTGATTTAGATACCCGTTTTTGAAATTCACCGTTTTCTCCTCGATTTGTGGTGGTTTAGCGTTTCTAAATTTCAATCAATTTCCAATTATCCTATCTGTAATCGCATTCTGATACGGTTACCGATCCAAGGCATAAACTATGGTCATTAGTTAATTGTTTCTGGAGGAATCAATTATGATTATGTCATGGGGGTGACTTTAATGTCTTAGCAGTTAGCACATCAGACCAACAGGCAACAACCACCATCTACAATGGAGACTAACTAGATAGTATTATTTTTTCTTAATGATCTTCACTCAAACCTACCTTATATAGTTGTATATATTTTGCCAATTACTAGTCCATTAGTAATGGGCAAACCTCTTTAGGTAAGATTATTGGTGACTCTTTAGAAGAAGACTTGGGATGTTTGATTGATTACTTTGAAATGAAATTAAATGGATTTGATCCATTCAATTGTTTGGTTGAGATGATTTGAAACGGTCTACCCTAATCCTTGAAATCCTATACTCACCCTCATTGTTGAACCAAACGACATCTCACTCAAATCTACAAGTCGAGTCTTTAAAATCTAAGATTCACTCTTGACACAACTTTGGGATGTCATTGATAAATGCTCTCATGTGTAATTTTTTTTAAACCATTACTCCCTCCGTCCCGGTTATTTGTTGTCCTTTTTCATTTTTAGGTGTCTTAGACAGTGGTTATCCTTTCTATTTTAGGAACATATTTGATGAACAAGTTGATCATTCACACTCAATTTATTTCGCTTGCATCTAATAATTAGCGCTCTCTTTTTTCATTGGTATTTTTAACCCCACGTGAGCCTCGAGTGTAAAACATAAAACACTCAGTCACTGAGTCACTCAGTACAAAGTCAATCAACCCTCTCAACTTAATCCAAAATCCTCCGACTTTTCCCCACTTATTTCTCCCACACACAAAATACCAAAATTACAATCCTCCCTCAAAAAATGTCACCACCAACCACCATCATAATACTCACCGTCCTCCTCCTATCCCTTTCTCTCTCCACCGCAACAACCACCCTGACTTTATCAGCCTACGACATCCTCAAGAGCTACGACTTTCCCGTAGGGCTTTTACCCCAAGGCGTAACCGGGTACGAATTCAATGAACAAACCGGCGAATTCAAGCTTTATTTACCCAAAACTTGCAAGTTTTACATCGATTCATACGAGCTTGAGTATAAAACTACGGTTTCGGGTAAATTGACTAAAGATCGATTGTATAGTCTGAGGGGTGTTAGTGTTAAGGTGGTGTTTGTATGGCTTAAGATTGTTGAGGTTGTTCATGATTATGATGAACTTGAGTTTTCTGTCGGTGTTGCTTCTGCTAATTTCCCTCTTGATGGCTTTTATGAGTCTCCTCAGTGTGGCTGTGGCTTTGATTGTCTTTCTGTTAATCGGGTTGATTCATTGGTCTCGGCCTCGTAATATGATTAGTTGTCACCTTCTGTCTCGTTCATTTGTTTGCCTTTGTTAAAATTTCGGTTGCAATAAAATAGAGAAGGTAAATAGGTGACGGAGGCAAATGATTAGGTAATGATAGGTGTTTTGATGTTATTATTGTTGTCTTGTTGATGATGATAATATGATGATTAGGGGAGATTGGTTGGCTCCTTTTGTGATTAACTTTAGATTGTATCAAGTTCAAACTATGAATTGTATGGATTCCCTTGTTATTAATCGGAATTTCTCTGAAATAATTTGTCATCAGTTGAAATAATTTGTCATCAGTGTTAAGGTGTTGTTTGTATGGATTCCCTTGTTTGTAGCTGAATCGAACAAGAGTAGTTGTGTATTCGTTAATTGTGACCTTGCGTAGCTTCTAGTTTGTTGTGATTGAACAATTATTGGTTTCCACTTTCAGTATTCGGCCCTGTTCTTTTGGACTTAATTTCAGTTCTAATAAGTTCAGTTCAGTTCAGCTCAATTCAGTTCAGTTCAGTTCAGTTCAGCTCAGCTCCATTCAATTCAGTTCAGATCAGATCAGTTCAGTTCAGTTCAGTTCAGTTCAGTTCATTTCATTTCAACATTACTATTATTATTCTTATTAATATCATATTTTTATATTAACGTATTTAATATTATTATTATTATATTTA
>LHUT01005578.1:0-12632 GCA_001412135.1 Silene latifolia subsp. alba | reverse complement strand
CATGTCCGATTTGTCTACTGGATTTGATAAGATATTGAGAAACAATTAAGTGATTGTTTTTTAATTACGTATTTTGTAAAACGTAAACAATCAAATAGAACAGACGTGTATTAATTTGATGTGTTTGGTGGAAAAATTAGTCGTTGATGATATTAATTTTGGAATTGATAGGGTATTGAGAAGGAATTTAATGATAAACTGGTGACATCGAGTAGATCGCCATTGAAGAAATCGTCTGCGAATCTATTTGCTAAGCCGAAATGGAATCCGAGAGGTTTGCTAATTTTATGTTGATGAAATTAATTGAGATTTTTGTTTGTGTTTGAAATTTGATGTAAATTGTTGGATGCAGTTACTGATTTGCATTTGATACGTATTTTTTAAAAAACGTATACAATCAAATGGAACGAAGTTAGTAGATGCTGGACATATGAGCATGAGATTGATAATAGTTGCTTTTCAAATTTAATTAATCCGTAATAAATTGATCGCGGTTTTTGTTTGTGTGTGAATTTTGATTGCAAATTGCTGGATGCAATTAGTGATTTGGAGTGTATGTTGTAATGCTGAATGATGAGCATGAGATTGATAAAAGAGTCTTTTTCAATTTTTTCGATAAATGGATGAATTTTGTGTGTGAATTTTGATGCAAATTCTTGGATGCAATGTGTATGATACAGATGCGGAGCAGATGAGAGTGGTGAAGGAGGCGTTGCATGTTTCGACATCTCCGTCTGGTGTGATCTGTAGAGAGCAAGAGCTTGAGAAGGTGTTGAATTTTTGCAAGAGCAGTGTTGAGAAGGAGAAATCCGGGAGTTTGTATATATGTGGATGTCCTGGCACTGGAAAGACTATGGTGATGGAGAAAGTTAAGCACACTTTGTTCAATTGGTCTATAGAGGTATGATTATCTCGATTAATTGCTGAATTCACGTGTTCTATTTGATTATTTAGTGTTCATATTGTAGGAAATTGCTTATATATTGGGATGCATTTGTAGATATGAATGATGCTTTCATTGTTATTAGACAATTTAGGGCAAGTTGTTATGACTGGGAAACTGTTTGCTCAATTGGTTCGTGTCAAAGCCTTATATTGGGATGCATTTGTAGATATGAATGATGTTTTCATTGTTATTAGACGATTTGGGGCTAGTTGTTGTGACTCGGAAACTGTTTGCTCAATTGGTTCGTATCAAAGCCTTGACTACCAGCGCTTGCACCAGCAATTTTCACTGGGTTGTTGTTCATGACACAGTTAGTTTGCACTAGTTACGCGATTAGCTTGTGTTGAAACCTGCATTACCGTGAATTTTCTCTGGGATTGGTGTTGTCATTGTCGTTGTTTTAGTACTTTCTTGAGTTTCTTTTATGCCAATAAGTTGTAAAGTTGGTTTAATTACGCTTCAACGACACATGTCATGCTAAATTACTTGGTAGCAGAAGTTATCAATGCCGATTTGCTGAGTAAAATTTACTTGATGTTGATTTTTCGTTGTATTTAGACGCTGGTTCATCTTGATTTAGACTGCATCATATCTTTAATAGATTTGATGTGGGCACCTTTATTCATCAAGGTCTTATACTGTGTTTTATGAAGTTATTCAAGTGCTCATTTTTGATAAATCGTATTGTCGGATCAGGTAAATGTACAACAGCCGGATGTCCTATTTATGAATTGTACTTCATTAACCAAGTCATCCGAGATCTTCACAAAGGTATGCTGGAAGTCAGAAACATGTTGTGGTCTTACAACTGAAGGTTATAGGACATTCTGTATGAAATGTTACTGAATTTTCGAATTGCAGATACTTCAGCATGTACAACCAAAGAAGAAAATCAATGGTTCGACTACTGCTCTAAAGCATATACAAAATCTATATACTCAAGACGCTCAGTTGCCAGACAAAAAGATGATGTAAGAGGATTACCTTTGATCACTTATCAACAACTTTTAAACTGTGTGCAGGCGTGCTCAATTTGTTCTGCTGTTATTGATTCAGGGTTTTAATTATTGATGAGCTGGATTACCTTATTACTAGAGACCGTGAGGTGCTACACGAGTTATTTATGCTAACTATGCTGCCATCTTCAAGATTTATCTTAATAGGTATTGCTGAAATTGAGATTACCCCTGATACTCGCAATATCTCACATTTGTGTACACAGCATTTTAAGGACTAGATCTCTATCTGTTTGCCTAATTATTCTCATGTTTCAGGAATCGCTAATGCAATAGATCTTGCTGACCGGTTTCTTCCTAGACTGCAGTCATTAAACTGTAAGCTCTTAACCAACAAATAGCATTAAAGACTTACGGAGTGAGACTTCTTTCACAGTTTCACTGATTTGTGGTAGTTTAAGATTTACGACCTACTAAGCATTTTACCTCGAGAAAATTGCAGAATGATTTTTCAGAAAATACTGCGTCTTCCTTTATCTCATTCACTATACTTGCTGTTTTGATTTCAGGCAAACCTTCAGTCTTGACATTTCGTGCTTACTCAAAAGATCAAATCCAGAGGATCCTTCAGGGAAGGCTAGCGGTTAGTGCTTTCTTTCTTTGTAAGATAAAAAGAATGACATAGTCCCAAACATCACAGACAGCTCAAAAGCCTTGAAATAGCCCAGAGTCCCAGACCATGAATACTAACACGGTTCTGTATTATCTGAACAGGCACTTCCTAACCAGGTCTTTCAACAACAAGCCTTAGAACTCTGTGCAAGAGTGAGTATTTCTTGCGTTCAGTATCTTTTTCTTGGTAACGGGCCATTCTTAGGTGGTTGATATCATTTTTGGGTGAAACTGAAATCTTGATCATTAAACTGCTAAGAAGTGTTTGCTGTGAAGAAAAGTCCTATTTGTTTCAAACATCTGATATTTCCATTTTGATCTCAGAAAGTTGCCGCTGCTTCTGGAGATATGAGGAAAGCGCTGTGTGTGTGCAGGTATGTAGATGGTCAACGCTTCTAATGACTCTGAACATTACGAACAAAAGAATCGTGATATAGAGAAATTGAGTACTTGATTTCAACAATGTGTGTTAATGTAAACTGGTTTCATAAGAAAATAATAGAGATAACAGAACATATCATTGAACTATCCATTTACTTGTAATTCTGTAACTCTTGGGGAGTTCTTCAAAGTCGGTTTGCTGAGTCTGTTAGACAGTGACAGCAGACAGCCGAATAATTTGATTGATAGTTTTTTCCTATTCTCGCCGGCAAGAAGTTTGAAATATTTTCGAATCTTACCAAGACCGTCTTTTCTTTCAGGAGTGCAATTGATGTGCTAGAATCTGAGATTAAAGAATCTGCAAGCAATGTGAATATATCTTCAGATGAAGATGGTTCCTCTGACCAAGAAAATATTCCGGTTGCTCCAGCTTCCAAAGAGATCGACATAGTAAGTACTCGGAGTCTGTTGTCTTATTTTCTTGTAGCCTAATCTTTCATTAAATTATCTCAGATAAGAAATTGACATAGTTAGTTCTCGGAGTCTTGGAGAATGTTGCTTACTTGCCTTGTTTTCAACATTGATGTTCATAGAATGATGTATTTTTAATGATGAGAATTGAGAACTGTGAACATTATTCTTCGGAGTACTTTAACCAACCTTTACCTTTCCTCATCACAGGTTCAAATCCATCATATGGCACTTGCTTTGTCGAAGACTTATAAATCCCCAGTAGTAGAGACCATTCAGTCTCTTCCTCAACACCAGCAGGTAACAATTGTTTGGCATTCTAATTTTGATATTTCATTTCGTAATAACTACATCTTCGCTAGAGCATTCCTGTCTGTTAGCCTAGTAATTCAGTGACTGCAAGAATTTGATTAATTTTGTTTATACTCTTTGGCAACAGATCATTCTTTGCTCAGCAGTTAAGCTTTCACGCGAGGGAAGAAAGGAGATAACTGTTGGAGAGGTAACATCCGATCCCTGTTGTCTGTTAATCAATAACATGGAAGGATGATTCTAGTACTAAGTGGAGTATTTAATTTGTGCGTGTTAAACGTGCAGCTTAATAAATCTTACGAAGCCATATGCAAATCTGCTAAATTACGTTCAGTAGGCATTTTCGAGCTGTCGAGTATGTGCAAAGCTTTGAATGACCAGGTAATTTATCTTCTTACTGTATCAATTTTAGCGTTTCCGCTTTGACGGATGATTTAGAATGTTAATTTTTTGATTGCACAGGGATTACTGAAATTTGTTCGGTCTCAAAAGGGAGAAAAAGTAAACCTGAAAATAGATGCAGCAGATGTGACCTTTGCACTGCAGGTCTATTCTGAAATCCTAAATCACTTAACGAGTCTTGTATGAGACAGTCTTACATGTGAAACCAACTATTGTCACTCAACCCCAATTCTTATTTCAGACCATATTCTCTCACAAAATACCCATTTAGGGTGAGTGGAGAAGCACATGGGGGGTCCCACCTTTGTCCCCTCTACCCATTTCCTCTCACACAACGACCCGTCTTAAAATCCGACCCGTTTTAAGCAAGACTTACTCGTCACTTAAATGTGGTTAATAGGTTGGATCACATTTAAACCGTCTCATATAAGCTCTTGTGTTGAAGTTTTTATTATTTGTCCAGATACTCATTCCACTCTGAATGTTACAGGCAGTTCGTTTCTTCCGCAACTGTCTCCAGTGATAATACTAGCTTAGTATCTCAAAATCCAAGGTCCATAAAATCAAAGGTATAAGACAATTTATTCGCGGTCTTGCTCTCGGCTCTATTGTAGTACTTCCACAGCACGCAGCAAGTTATGTGAACTTAAAGATGTCGAAATAGAGAGGTGTAATACTCAACAGGTTGATTTCCTGAAATCGGCGTAGATGTCAGAAACGAGCAAGATGATACCTGAGAAACTTCCCTGGCTGTAGAATATAGAGTATATCATTACAGAAACAGAATGTGTAACTTAGATTTATATACAAAGCAAACAAAAATTTAATTCAGAATTTATACCAAATCAGTAAGAAACTGGTCTGAAGAATTGTCAATACATTTTTTTCCGTTTTTCGGCGTCTGAGAAAAAATAATTACGAGGTAAACAAATGGTTGAGATGGATGGAGAACAAGTCTACGACCCTTGATTCATTTTGTAAGTAGTAATGAATAAGTCAAGGAAATTAAATTATTTCTAAACAAAAAGTAGTTTTCTTCTGTTATACACCAATTAGAAAAATGTCAGAAGTCAAGGAAATTAAATTAATGATTAGTTACCATTTCACTTATATTATGATAAATCATATTTTAGATTTTAGATAATATAGTATAATTCAAATTAGTCAGTATTTGTTTTTTAATTATCCGAAAAGATAAAAACTTAGAAAAAAAAAATCAATCATCTATTTATTTCTTACAAATTTCATTATGACACGGAAATTAGCAAATTTCTTAAAAAATCAACGAGTTGTGTAGAATAAAATCTGAGCTTTATAATGTGTTTATTTGAGCTTAGACCTACAGATCACGAGCTTTATTTAAAAGAATTTGAGCTCCTTTATAAAAATACTGAACTTAAAAAATTATAATGACATTCAAAAATAATATATATGAGCTCAATTATATTTTAATTTTTGACAATAAAAAATTAAAATACAAAAGAAAAATTATAAAAGTTCGAGAAAAATGCATATAAACTCAGTTAAATTGGTTGGTTGTACAATACTCTTGTACAACTAATTGTACAATAGTATTTGTGCTGATAAAGTTATGAGATATAGCATTCATAATCCGATTTTAAATATTTACCCTTGCAATTGCCTTTACACTAAAAAAAGTGTATGACGGAAATTTTAACCTAGTAGACGTAATAGTTAAGAATAAGGTACTATAAACGATAAATTGTAGAATTAAAATTTAAAATCCCCTCGACACGACCGTAATATTTTACAGCTAGTCTTCTCCTAACGGTGGCGGATTTATGGGGGGTTAGCAGGGGGCGCTCGGCCCCCACTGACTAAGGGTGTTCACTAGTTCAAAATCGGACCGAGCTGGGCCGGATGAACCCGCGGAACAGCTAACCACATAATCCTAGACGGGGACCGGACCGGGGACCCGCACCGGAACTCTATAGGTCCGGTTTTTATCGGGCTTGGACCGGACCGGTACCACTTTACAATGCTAATTAAGTTATTTTTTTTTAATGTGGACCGGACCGGACCTGACCTAAGACCGGTCCCATATTTTCTTAGACCCGAAGACCGGACTGGTATGTATCAGCTCTGGACCGGCTGGTCCGGGTCAATCCAATTTACCAGTCCGATCCACTTTTTATTTACCATTGCCTCTAACTATAAATCATGCCTCCGCTACTATCTCCTAGTACTCATCTAAGACGTAATATAATCCTTTTCCATCTATGAAAGGTTGTCCTATAAGGCTATAACTGCCTCATGCTTAAAAAGTTCTTAAACAAACGTGCAAAACACCAACACAACACAAACACAAAAGACTTTTTCTTCAAACTTTTTTCCTTAAACTCTCCATCAACTATCTCTCATATTCTCATCTCAACAAAACCAAACAAAACAATGGACAGCTTGTGGCAAGCAATAAGCCCGGCTTCGCCAAGTCTACGAGACTACAACGACGTCGAATTCTGGCTCAACCCAGAACGCGAAGGTTGGCTATCAAAGCAAGGCGAATTCCTCAAGACATGGAGACGCCGTTGGTTTGTAATGAAACAAGGGAAGCTATTGTGGTTCAAGCAGCCATCTGATGTTTCACCGATAGCCGTTCCACGTGGTGTTGTCCACGTGGGACGGTGCCAGGTTGTCAAAGGTGCAGAGGATGAAATCCATAAAGCGCATTCGTTCGTTGTGTATATTGACGGGTGGCCTACGTATTTTGTTGCTGACTCGGATAAGGAGAAGGAAGAATGGGTTAGTTCTATTGGTCGTGTTATTGTTCAGCATTCAGGCGCAGGTACGCCTGAAATTCATAATTACTAGCAGTGTCGGAGCCAGGATTTTTGTCCCTAATCAAAGTGAATTTCTTCATTATCACCTTTAAATAATTAGTCTTTGGTTGTGTATTTGGTATATCGATTTACGATAATATGTTCGATTTTACAAATAACTTTCACTTTTTCATCATACATTTGTAACTGTATGTTTTTGTTGTGTTATTTTTAACGCCGGCTTGTTAACGGATGTAATACTCGCATTGTCGTTATTTTTAGCACGAATTACTATACTTTATAAATTCTTGTAGATACTCTTGATCGTATATGCCAGGATTTCCCGTTAGAGGGGGCGAAAAATTTCAGGGACAAACGGGTAATTTCATAAGGCAAATTTGAAAAAAAGTTGGAACATTTAACTAAAAACTTTGGGTTTTTTCCAAAAACGGATTCTGGATGGTTTCAACTTTAGCATAATGGTTGAATGGACTCTGAGTGGTGGAGCTTAGGGGGGCTAGCATGGGCGCTCGTCCCCGCTGGCGGATGAAAATTGCAAAAGTTTTAGTTGAAATTTTTGAAAAATTTCGAGCTTCCCTTATACCATAACCCGTTCGCCCCCGCTGAAATTTTTCGCCCCTGCTGGGTTCAAATTCTGGCTCCGCCACACGATAGACCATAAATTCGAAATCCCGGTTATCATAATATTGTCGTCATCATCACCTCATTTAGCACACGTATATAATCTCTTTCTTTCCATCATTTGTTTACCTTTGTTATTTCTTTATGAGGGGTGTTTTATTATTTTAATCAAAGGTAAACAAATACTGATTGGGACGGAGGAAGTATTTCCGTATTCTAACCATGAGAAAGCGTCATATACGTATAAACAACTAGTATAACGAATTAACTAATTATTTCAAAGACGTGCGAAACAAATAAAAGACTAGTTCTTCAAACTCTAGTCTTTACTACAACCAAAAGCCAAACCTCTTCATAAAATCCCTTAAAACTCTTCTAAACTTTCTCTTCCAAAAAATTCCAATCAATGGACAGATTCCTGCAAATGATAAGCCCGCCCCCAAGGCGATCCGACTACAACAACATCGAGTTTTGGGTCGACCCAGAGAGAGCCGGGTGGCTGTCAAAACAAGGTGAGTACCTCAAATTCTGGAGACGCCGCTGGTTTGTACTGAAACAAGGCAAAATGGTGTGGTTCATGAACCCCTCTGATGTCAACTCAACCGCTGTGCCTCGTGGTGTATTCCACGTAGACCGGTGCCAGGTTGTCACAAGCGCAGTGGATGATATACATAAAGATTACTCACTGAAAATGTATATTGATGGTTTTCCCACGTACCTCGTTGCTGAGTCGGAGAAAGAGAAGGACGAGTGGGTTAGCTCTATTGGTCGTGTCATTGTTCAATACTCTGGAGCTGGTATCCCGGAGGTTGACGACTACCGTTAAGCAGTCCTTTGATTGTTTATTTAACCTGTAAATAAACCTGGTTGATGAAATTAAGTCTCTTTAAGTTTTCAAGTTTTATTGTGGTAATTGATCAAAAGTCGAAGCAAATACCATTTACGTTTTCAACGTGAATCTTATAATTAATTCTTATACTCCGCAACTATACATAATCTCATACAGGGCTAAGTTTTTATTTTTGCTGTTGTAAATTTGTACTCCGTATATTTTTTTTGAATGGAAGATTTGTATATTAAACATTCGGGTTCATGTATATAACTGTGTTGTGAAAGGGTTTGGACATAACAATTTACTCCATCCATCTCAATTATTTGCATTTTTCATGATAACCAACCTAATTTAAGTTATTTTTTAAAGGGTTTTCCTACGTGATGCTCTTCTTCGAATTCTACGTGGTACCCTTCGCTTTTCACAAAAATATCAAGGATACCCTAAAACTTAATGAAAACATCTTAAAATATCCAAACTTCTCTAATTGCCTCTTTTAAATGTTCAGTTTATACATTTTTTGATTGATTTTTCGAAAATAATTTGTTATACAATTAACATAAACCTGGTTTACTCAATTGTAAACATATTTTCATTACAAAATTTAACTAATTAAAAACATAATTTTTAATAGTTTGAGTATTTTAGGAACATTTTACTAACTTTAAGGATACCACGGATGTTTTCATAAAGCGGGGTACCACGTAGAATTCAAAAAAACACCGAGTACCACGTAGAATTCGAAAACACACGGTACCACATAGAAAAAACTTTTTTAAAAGTTAAAAAGAAAAACTCACAGACCAAACCAATTTCCAGAGATAATTAACAAATGACAATACAATCACAAAATCTCATTGATAATATACTCGTGAACTCATCTGTCATTAGTTGGCCCTCCTAAAATAACAGAAAATGATGGGTCAACTAATTTGCGTATGATGTAATCTTCATCTCTTCTGCTGCCATAGAAAGTAGAACAAAATGAACACAAGTAGGTGTTGATCCGTAAATACCTTGAATGATCTCCACTACGAAACCCAGATGCAAGCACCGATAAATCCTCATCCAGCAGTTGAAACAATTCTTCCCAATGATACTATCTACGTGATCTATGGTAATCATCGTCGCGTCTACCTTGCCGGGAATTTTCAGTCTCATGGTCTCTATGATGTTTAGAAGGATAGTCTCTAGTTTGGGATGATTGCTTCTTCCTATCTCCGTCTTTAGCTCTCACATCTTTGTCTCTTTCTCTCCCCCGATCCCTGCTCCTGTCTCTATCCCGCTCGTCTCGAGTGTCCCTACCTTGTGAATCATGCCTCTTGGTTTTCATCTCTTCCTTCTCATCGCGATCTCTAGACTTTTTTGATTCGGGTTCATACCTTGATCTCTCGACAGTTCGTTTGTCCCGATCTTCGTATTTTGAGCGCTTGGCCCTGTCACCAATGTCCTCGTCAGTCTTAGTAATTTTCTTTCCAGCAAAAGATGGTCTATCATAAGCATCGTGTCGTTTTTCCTCAGGAGCACGACTAGGTGGAGCATCACGTGATCTTTTATGATCTGTTGAACGTTTGTCAAGCTTGTCAAGGGCCGACCTCGCCTTTCTCTCCTCCTCCGGACCCCATCCAGTGTCTGCAGCTCTCTAAAGAGAAGAAAGAAACAAGAAAAATAAGCAGTGCTTAGGAGTTAGGAGTTGATAACTTAACCGTCATAAGAGAAGTTTATACTGATAACATGCCACCAAGGAGAAAGATAAAAAGAGAAAAATCAATTGAACATTTAGAAGAAGCAGAAAATTTCGTAATCAACAAACCATACACTATGAAGCATCACAGATACTCCCGTCTCCCACTCACTAAAGCCTCCAAATATACGGATCAAAAGTATTTTGTTACGAAGTCGACACCTCCCCAGAAAACCCTGAACAGCAAAAGGGTGAGTTTAAACTTCTCACTGAGGGTGAGGGTCTACTGTGTGTGTGAATGATAACCCAAAATTTTCTATAAGTAAATCTTTTCACAGAATGCGCTACAAATTTATCTTATCAACCCAATAAGAGTAATGAAAGTTATTACGAAGTACGCAGGGTCAGAGGAAAGCAGACACAATTCAATAAATGAAACTTCTTGCTAACAGTTCACAATTCAGCTACCAAAGTATCCAAATCCTACACTAGTTGCCCAGCTCAAAGTACCCTTGTTCCCATAAAAAATGTCGATGAAGTATATTATCAGGCCTGTCAAAGATAGGCATTATCACAACCAAAAAATAAAACAGAGATTCCTAGTCTATTCGATGTGTTAATACGAACTACTCCTACTTGATAGAGAAAAAGTCCGTCAGCGACGTCAACAGATATATAATTATCATTAAAGATAGAAAACATACTTGCTCATCATGAGAGAATTTGCATGAATCGCCATACTTGCATTCACCCCTCTGAAAGGCACGACATACACCTCTTTCCTCCCTTTTTTGCCTCTCTGTTTCTTCATCCTCTTCTTCTTTCTTTTTGTAGTTGGCAACATGATCAACCCTTATAGTTCTACCAGCTATCTGAGCGCCATTTAGATTATCTAGGGAAAGAGAAAGTTGAGTCAGTAAAGTTACAGAAATCTTATATTCAACAGCTGGGATGGAAGAACACTAACAAATGAGAGCCACCAAAGTATGGAAAACAAGAATCTGACCTACAGCAAGGGTTGTGCTTCTTTGATCCTCGTATGCAACAAATGCAAAACCTTTAGATTTACCCGTGGACTTTTCCCTAACCAGATTAACATCCACGATCTCTCCATACCTATACAACAGTCCATATAATTTAGAGAATATTACGAGATTGCAATAATAAGTCAGAAACCAGAACAACAAATTGAGATGAAGACAATACAAGAACATAATATACAAAAAAAAAAAAATCCAAATAATCGCACTAATACCAACTTATCCTTTCAACAAAATACAGTACCAAACAACTACAGCACCCAACGCCCTAATGGTTTCCGCTCATTGCGAGGTAGAGGGATACAGTATCAAATAATTAACAATATTACACCGAAGCCTAAGCCTCGAGGGTTCCCACGATGCAGGCAAATGGGGGCAAACTTAGTCCTATGGGCCAGGTATCAGCAACAAAATGAGGCCATTTCTAAATGATCTAAAACAAAATTGCTTTGACAATTGCATCAAGCGACTGTACGTAACAACAATATAAAAAAGGGCAGCCATTTGAGTGAGCCATTTAGCTTTAGTCCATCGTAATCCAAACCCAAAGATTAATGACTTACTTACTAACTAGTATAGAACCCCTGCGAATGCACGGTTTTTTAGTGTCAACGATCCAGAACCAAAGATTAATGAGTCAGTAATCCCAGCTAAATCTAGTTGGTTTTGGATTACTGACTCAATCTTCAAAATGTCTTGCTTAATCTTATTCTGACAGTTCAGGTATCAATCCACTAATCCTCAACTAATCAATTACTCCACCGTCCCGTCCCAATAATTCATTTCTTTTCTAAAGAGTAAACAATTGACAGGGAAAGAGGGAGTAGCTGTAAATAACCCGACACAGCTAAACTTCCAAAAACTATCAAACCTTCTAGCAATCATCAAAACTTCAAAAACAGTTCACAATTTGACTTGGACAGAGGAAGCAGTTCGAATTACGCCGATGCCGTTAAACTACAGATAACTATCAAACCCCATCGACATCATCAAACCTTAACACCATCCCAAACCCTAACTTCAAAATCACTTCACCAGCAAATTCACCATTTCCTCAACTAAAAAACACAAACAATTATAAACAAAGCATAAAAACGCAACAATTCCGCTCTCTACAATCAACAATCAGCTCTGACAATACTATGATTTTCATAATATTTCTTAAAATAAAAATTAAAATGTCAAGGAAGAAGAATTACTGAGCAAATACAGCAAGAAGATCGCCTTCAGTGAGATCATAAGGGATGCCGCCAACGAAAACATAAGCTGAATCTTTGTAATTAGCATGCCATGAAGCTTCATCGGAAATCCCCAATTCTGCTTCTTTTGCATTTATGTTTTGTGTTCTTCGTACTAGGGTTAACGGATTCATTTAATTGAATACCAGGCGATTCAATTCCAGGGATTGAGTGAGAGTGAGAGTGAGGAGTAGTAATCGCGGATTTTAAGGAAATCTAGGGTTTTCGATTTGGGATTTTGGGGGAGAAATGGGGGTATTTTAAACCCTAGAAATC